>QODF01000093.1:4744201-4781172 GCA_024372805.1 Oostethus manadensis | reverse complement strand
CAACGGCACAAACAAGGACGGTCAAAATGAGACTATTTTGGTTTCATTCAGAGCATGTTGACGGACCGATTATGTAATAGCTCAAAACTTTAATTGTTAATATCTCTAAAACAAAAGTAGCACAATTGTTAATTTTAACTGCACAAAACAGCACAAACGCAGCACAAACAAATGGGATTATTTTGGTTTCATTTGGAGGAAATGGGGGGCTGCGTGACCTTTGGTTGACCTATAAAAGAAACTGTAATAACTCAAAAACGAAAGTAGCACAAACGCTAATTTTAATTGCACAAACCAGCACAAACGCAGCACAAACAAATGAGACTATTTGAGCCGAGTTTTGAGAAGGTTGGGGGGCCAACTTCACTCAGGTTAAATAATGAGACTTAGGACTAATACATTAAGTAGCTGATTTTAATACATATTGTAATTTAGAGTTAAAAGGGCCCTTACCTTATTACACTGGGTTTAGGTGGGCTACACTGATGACGAAAAGCTCCACCCCTGCACCTTTTTCCGTCACTTGACTCCGGCTGAAACCAGATAGGAGTCGAGGCACTGGCTGTTTGTTGTCTTCACGGACCACAAGATCCTGGTTTACAGCCGCTCTGCACACAAGCTCAACTCCCATCTAGGCCGTTAGGCCCTCTTTCTCACAGGTTTTAACTTCACACTCACCTTCGGGCCTAGCTCCCACAATAATAAAACCAATGTGCTGTACCGCATGTTTGCTGTTGTGGTGGATTTAGCCATTAGAGTCCCCATCCTACCAAACTCATGTATTGTGGGAGGTCTACAATGGGAAGTGCATAAACCAGTGCCGGATGCCTTTAGGATGGCTCCCAAATCCGGTGGCTGTCCAGAGGGGTTGTTGTTCGTTGCAGAGACACTAAAGTCGGAGGTGTCGGAGTGGGCCAGTAGTGCCAAGGTCGCCTGTCACCCTGGCTTCAACTGGACATTGGTCTTGCTGTCCCTGGGGTTTTGGGCCTGCAAGAACACAACTTTGTGGCTGCTTGAACCATCAGGGCCCAAGCCTCCCATCAGCTTACTGCTGCCCTTCTCCGTATTCTTCCCATTTCATCCCGCCTGTGGACCCATGTGTCCCTGGAGTTTGTCACTGGGTCTGCTTGCCTCCAAGGGCAACCCCACCATCCTCACCATAGTGAACTGATTCTCTATGCTCGTCTATTTTGTACCTCTGCACAAGCATCTGTCAGCTCGAGAAACAACCAAGTTGATGATCTTCCATGTGTTCCGTCTACATGGGATTCTGGCAGACTTGGCATCTGTTAGAGAGCCTCAATTTACATCTCTGGTGTGGAAGCGTTCAACCTTTTTTCCAGATACCACCCTCAAACTAACGGAAAACGGAATGATCTAACCAAGACCTGGAGGGCACCATCTTTTGTATGTGCCATCTGCATTCGGCATCCTGGTCCTACAACCACCCATGGATATGCTCTTTGGTGTCTTCAGCGAGTGGCATCTTCTCGTTCTGTGTGGCTATGGCTTTTAGCCACCTATTTCCCCCTCAAAATTAGATTGTGCAGTCCCCTCCATTAATGATTGTCTGCAAAGGGCATCCAGGGTGTGGTGGGACACACGGGCTGCTATGGGAACACTGCTGAGTGTAATAAGGTCCGGGCAGACTGTGTGGGTATCCTCCAAAAAACCTTCCCTTGTCACAAACTCTCCCCAGATACTGTATACTGGAGCTTCCGAGGTGGTACGACTGTTGCCTGCTTCTCTCCCTGTGCATCCAGTTTTTCTCCAGCCTCAAGCCAGTTGCCTCTAGTCTTCCAGTCGTGCGTTGTCTTCCACAACCAGTCGATGGCCTCCCTGCCTATACAGTCAAACCATTCTAGACATGAGAAGAAGGACCAGGGTTGTCCAATACCTGGTTGATTGGGGGGAGTACAACCGCGATTCTGTATTTCTGTGATACCTTCTATATTTCTGACCACATGCTTTTTGGTAAGCATCTCTTACTGTATAGTGAGTCTGTTGCATATTATTGCTAGTATTTTTTCAGCTTGTAGCCTTCATCCCAGTAGTGCCTTTTGCAGAACACAAAGAACATTGAGGCTCTTGTCAATTTTACCAGAAAGCATTTTAATAATTCCCAGGACCTTTGGAAAAACACCCTGTGGTCTGACACTACAAAAGTTGAATTTTTTGGAAGGTGTGTGTCCCATTATATCTGGCGTAAAAGTAAAAAGAGAAAAGAACATCACACCAACAGTAAAATATGGTGGTGGTAGTTTGATGTCTAGGGCTGTTTTGCTGCTTCAGGACCTGAAAGACTTGTTGGGATTAAGGGAACCCTGAATTCTGCTGTCTACCAAACAATCCTGAAGGAGAATGTCTTGCCATCTGTTCATGACCTCAAGCTAAAACCAACTTGGGTTCTGCAGCAATGGTCCAAAACAAGGTCCATCTTTGAATCGTCTTCTTTTCCTTTCGGCTTATCGCTGCAGGGGTTGCCACAGCAAATCAATTGCCTCCATCTAACCCTGTCTTCTGTATTCTCTTCTCTTGCGCCAACTACCTCCATGTCCTCTTTCACTACATTCATTAACCTCACCTTACGCTGCATCTCCCTGTACTCCTGTCTATTCTTGTCAGTCCTATCAGTGTCCAACTTCTTCTTAGCTAACCTCTTAACTCTGTATATACTCCTGCACCTCCTCATTCCGCCACCATGTCTCCTTATCTACGTTCCTTCCAGATGGACACACCAAGTACTCTCCTACCTGCCTCCCCGATCACAGTAGCTGTAGTTGTCCAATCATCTAGAAGGATTTCCTGGCCACCCATAGCCTTTTTCAACTACTTCCTAAAAGTCATACAACATTCCTCCTTTTTCAGCTTCAACCATTTCTGCTCTGCCTTTATCCTCTTTATCTTCCTCACCACTTAAGTCATCCTACACACCACTATCCTATGCTGTTTGGCTACACTCTCACCTAACACAGCTTTTCAGTCACTGATCTCTTTCAGGTTACACCTTCTACACAAGATTTAGTCTACCTGTGTACTTGTAGGTCACCCTATGTTCCTGCCTCTCCTGGAAGAATGTATTCACTACAGACATTTCCATCCTTTTTGCAAAGTCGACCATCATCTGTCCTTCGTTCTCTGTTTCCTCCACCAACATGTTCCTTAAAGTCTGCACCAATGACAACTCTTCACTTCTAGGGAGGTTCTGCATCACTTCATCCAGGTCTGACCAGAGTTTCTCTTTCTCCCCCATCTCACATCCTATCTGTGGAGCATACCCACTAACAACATTGAACATCACACCTTCTGTTTCTAGCTTCAGGCTCATCACTCTGACAGTCTTTTTACCTCCAGAACATTGCTAGCAAACTCCTCCTTCAAATTCACCCCTACTCCATTTATCTTCCTATCTACACCATGATAGAACAGCTTGAACCCTGCTCCTAAGCTTCTAGCCTTGCTACCTTTCCACCTGGTCTCATGGACGGACAATATGTCTACTTTCGTCCTCTGCATCATGTCAACTAATCCTCTACCTTTTCCTGTCATAGTTCCAACATTCAAAGTCCCTACTATCAGTCCTGGACTCTTAACATTCCACTTCTCTCTCCTCCTACGGACACACTTTCTCCTCTCCTTCTTTGACCAACAATAATCCAATTTCCACATTCACCCTGTTGGTGAACAGCCACGGGGGCAGGCGTTGTTAACTTGGGCCAAGTCCGATCCGGTGTGGAAGTCATTTGTTTGATTTGCATGTTTTGGTTTGGCAAAAGTTTTACGTCGGATGCCCTTCCTGACACAACCCTCTGTATTCATCCGGGCATGGGACCGGCACAAGAAGATACTGCTCTCGTGCCCTGTTGCGGTTACATTAAAGTCCATCTTTGAATAGCTGAAGAAAAACAAAATGAAGCACAGAGCTGAATCTTATTGATATGCTGTGTCATGGACGATCTTAAAAGGTAGTTCATGCTTGAAAACCCTCCAATGTGGCTGAATTACAACAATTCTGCAAAGATCAGTGGGCCAAAATTCCTCCACAGCACTGTATGACACTCAGTGCAAGTTACCACAAATGCTTGATTTCAGTTGTTGCTGCTAATATAATAATAAATAAATAAAATAAAATAAATATTTTTGTCAAACTGGTACCCCTAACCTCCAGTCTCTGCTTCTGGGGTTCACCTAACAGATGCCCAATCGTAACATATTTTATGAAATATAAAAATAGTTTATGCTTTTGTTTTCTCTTCCATGTTGGGTTTTCCAGATTACAGTAGTTCATAATAATAGCAGTCCAATGTGACTAGCCAGATTAAGTACTGTTATTAGTATTTTTTTATTGCTACATGGCAAACAAGTTACCAGTAGGTGCAGTAAATTTTCAGAAAACGAACAAGACCCAGCCATTAAGAAATGCACGCCCTTAAGGCTGTGCAGTTGTGCAATTATTTGAAAGGGGTATGTTAGAAAAATAGCAGTGTGACATTCAATGATCAGTGATTTGGTAATTTTGTTAAACAGGTTTGAATCAGGTGGCCCCTATTTAAGAATAAAACCAGGACTTGTTGAACATGTATTTCTCTTTGAAAACCTGAGGAAAATGGGTCGTTCAAGACATTGAACAGTCTGCTTTGATTAAAAAATTGACTGGAGAGGGAAAAACTAAAATGATCTCCAGTGCCTTAAAATGGAGAGCAAACCCAGATGTAGCAGGAAATGGAAGACAACTATTAAAATGAATCAAAGAATAACCAGAATGGCAAAGGCTCAGCCAATGATAAGCTCCAGGATGGTCAAAGACAGTCAGGAGTTATTTATTTATTTTTTGTAAACACACCCCTTTCCTTCCTGTTACCCAACTGCACAGCCTTAAGAGCGTGCATATCATAATTGCTGGGTCTTTTTTGTTTTCTGATAATCTACTGCAGCTATTAATAACTTGTTTGCCAAGTAGAAATAAAAACATACTAACAGTGGTTCATCTGGTTAGTCATATTGGACTGTTATTATTTTGAACACTACTGTATGTCAGGATGTCAGTTAAATTAGTAATAGCAGAAACAGAAAAACAACGGCACCCCCCTCAGGAGACAGAAGAATATAACACTTTTATGAAATTATAATTTGGTTTACGAACTGAAGCTCGCAGTGTGCTCAATAGGTCCACAATTTTTGCAAAGTAGAATTTCTTCTTTATAAATGGAATATTTGAGTTAGTGAGAGCACTAACAACCTGTTTACAACCTTCTAAATACTGTTTTTAACATTATTAGAGTCCTCTAGACATGAAATGACACAAACATCACAATTTTTCATCCATCCATTTTCAATCCCGCTTTTCCTCATTAGGTTTGCAGGTATGCTGGAGCCAGCATAAAAAATGTATGGAAGGATGCATTCTTTTATTTTTTATTGCTTATCTTGTTTTGTTTTGCTATTTTCTACTGCTTATCTTCTTATCTTACCTTATTATCTTATTTAATCAGACAATGTTGCAAACCCACAAAAAATTAATTCAACACAAGAACTCTATCCTTTGATGATTGTGAACATAACATTATTACAGCCTGCTGTTTGCATGCGCATTAAATCATCATATTGGACAACACTTTCCGACAGATTTGTTGCTATCATCTGCTGAGCATGTAAAACAGAATTACTCTTTGAGGATAACATGATACATGAATGCACTTTGGCCAGCGACAAACTGGAAAACTGGAAGCTGAGACCGACCACACAGAATACAGAAACCACAACACAACAGCCTGATGTCACAGAACAAAAAATTAATGAACAATTCTTCTGGTCAGAAGTTGTTCATTACTACCATGTAGGCGCTTCTTGTACTTTTAATTGTATTATTATTTTTGTCCACTCTAGTGAAAGGACAGTATCGGGTGTGTCCCAAGATCGGAGGCTGGTTAAGGGGCTGATACACTACATACATGCACCGTGCAGCCTGAGGCAACATTTAGAGCATGTGGATACAGCATGTGAATAAATGCTGTTTTGGATAAATATAAGAGAGAACAGGAGGGCTAAAATCTTAAAAGACAAATGGAGTCATAAATTCTTACTGAGCATCGTGGAAGAACATGCAGAGTTGCTGAGTGATATTTCACTCATGACTTGTGCGCTGGGCATCAGCGGGGATTTTTCCAAATGAGATTTACTGAGCGCATTACATGTCACACAGCAGCTAAAATCATGTGTCAGATATTATGAAGCAAGGTTCAGCTATGTGGGAGGGTCTGTCTGTAGGAATGTACAAGGCTGTTCCATGGGTGGATCCTCATGTCTGGCATGGATGATAAATTATTTTCTCCTAAAACACCACAGCACAAAAATACATGCTCTGACCTCTAATGTCCTAACTTGGAATCTCAAAGATGAGTATTGTCCACGTGAGGTCACATGTGTAACGGGTGTGTTTGGTGAACATCTGCCATAAGACTGCAAAAAAGTATTTTGCACTCTTTTTATTTCCCATCTGAAATCATAAAGGTAGTAACATGACCAAATAGCCTCATAACCAGGGCAGGGTGCAGGCGTCAAGCCTTATTAATAACAGCACCCCCACCAAACACATCTGTCTAGCTGCATTAAGTTCGACATGTAACCCCAGCCTCATTGGTTCAGGCCTCACCTGGCTTTTTCTGTTCACATGTAGAGCTGTTGAAAAGTGGATTGGACTAATATGCTGGGCCAGGCCCAATGTTTGATTTCAAAATGTTTTTACACAGCAATGTTGTCTGAATAAATTAGGGCAACAGGTAGAAATGGCGATAAACCTTACATGAGAATATGTGCGATAATACAAATTTAAAACCACAACCAGAGTAATATTTTGCTTTTTGTGGGCTTTTTCTGCCTTTAATTGACACTCTCAGTGGTATTATTTTAACACGAAGCTTATTATGTTTTTGTGGTAGTAATTTACAGTGCTGCAGTTGTTTTTTATGTTTTGGTTACCTTCACACCTGATCTGATGAAAATATCAGTCACACCTCACAGAATAGTAGGATATACAGTCCACTTTTACACCAATGCTATAACCACACCCTGCGATTAACTGACAACTAGTCCTAGGTGTGCCCCGCTTCGCTCCCAAAGTCAGCTGGGATACGCTCCAGCATACCTGCGACCCTAGTGAGGATAATCGTCTGGAAGATGGATGGATGGATTTATGGATGCTATAACCTCAAGCAGTGGCATTGTTAGGTCTAGCTAAGGTGATATATCCATCCATCTTGTATGTCACTTATCTTCACCAATGTCCAGAGGGTATGCTGGAGCCTATCCCAGCTGACTTCAGGCGAGAGGCGGGGTACACCCTGGACTGGTTACCAGTCAATTGCAGGGCACATATAGACAAACAACATTCAAACTCACATTCACACCTATAGACAATTTAGAGTCGCCAATGAACCTAACATGCATGTTTTTGAAATGTGGGAGAAAGCCGTAGTATTCGGAGAAACCCCTCGCACACATGGAGCAAGCAGATAAGGGCTGTCAATGGACTGAAATATTTAAGAGCGATTAATTAATTTGTAAACAGTTTTATCTGAAATGTAAGTGTGACTTTGAAATATTACTCATTTAATATTTTAATACACCTATCAACATCCATCCATTTTCCATGCCACTTATCCTCATTAGGGTCGCGGGTCTATCCCAGCTGACTTCGGGCGGGAGGCGGGGTACACCCTGGACTGGTCGCCAGTCAATCACAGGGCAACACCTATCAACATGAGACTAGATAATATTGCTTCATGCCTACTTTTGTTTATTGAACATGTTGTTGTTTTAACAGCTCGAAACTAAATTAACCTCAGTGTATAAAACCCCCCAACGTACAGTAAGTAGACATTAGTAAACTTACACTTACACTTATCACTTACATATTGTCAAATCATCTCACAAAATAGAATTGTGACAAACATTAGAAATAAAGGTTTGCAAAAACACCCACCAACTAAGTGAAACAAATCAGAGTATTAGAAAAATAAATATGGACAATTTACAAAAGTGCTCAGGAACAGTCAGGAGTTTACACTAGGTCTGTGCCCATATACTGTAGTGCAGTCAGGCTACAGTTTATACTTCACATCCATACACTATTTTACGGAGACTTACACACACACAAACACTCTTGTCTCGACTCGTGTCTCATAGATGTGACAGCTTTGCGTTAGTTTCCCCTGTATTGTGATTATTTTCATAGTTTCATGTGTTTCTGGGGCGTTTCCTAATTTCTTCACTCCGTTAATTACGTGCACCTGTTTCCCTGCTATTTATGTTCAGGTGCGTGCGCCAGTCGGGCGTCGGCTCATTGTCATTGTTTTCATTGCGATTGTTGCTTTTTCCTCGTTCCATGTTCCTGCCGCTGCTTTGCAGCATTTTTATTAAAGATTCCTCCAACTTACCTGCTTGGCATCCAGCTCTCTGCATCCTCGGGGTCGTTACACCATGCCGAGTAGACCGCATCGTGACAACTCTTTTACACACACTTTATTACACTTTTTATAGTGTGGCCACTTCAGCGATGTAAAAGTATTACACCGCAGGGCTTTAAACGTGCAATTTTTATTCTGTCATCTTTGACAAAAACAGCAGTTCAAGCACAAACTATAATAGCTGCTTACCGCTAATAAATTCCCTCAAGAGCCATTACTACCTCACAAAGCCTCACAAATAGCTGCTGTTCGCTGTTCTTCCAGTGACAACAAAACTCACAAATAACTTTTGGTCAGGGCTTTTTCTCCATTTCTGCTCAATATTTTTTCCTGCTTGTGTCTTCACATCCAATGCCACACCGCTGCATTTTCTCCAACTACGGTGAGGACCGACTGTCAAGGTGTGTGCACGTTAATCGCACATCAAAAAAAGTAGGGCCGTTTTAAGGACATTTCCATTAAAGCAGAAAACTTTGATAGCCCAAATATGTATGTATACATATAAGTATATATAGTATATATCCATTCCCCATCCTAAAAACCTAGTGATGCCCCTGACCACAATAGTAAACAATATTAATTTTGTAAAGGCAGAACGATTGATAGAGCTCTTGTGTACTTGTTGTATTCTTGTATTAGATGTGAATATTGTGCACACAAATACATGTGTGTACATTTAACAAGTGCAATAACATCTGCACACATCTACGGTGTGTGTAAGAAATGTGTCAAAATATGCAACAACACCAGCAGGTTTTGATACTATAGTACCTAGCACTTAAGCACTGAAGCACTTCAGGTCTCCCCAAGTCCACATGGGTTTATGACAATTTTTTTTTCTGTCGGATTACTGATGTTTTCATTTTTAATCTTCTTTTTTTATTGCCAAAAATTATTCCTTATGTACTCAACATAAACCTGCCCCCAGGGACAAAAAATGAAAATTAGCCACTGGCTATAAATATTTGTTTGTTTGTTCAAGCCACACAAAATACACAGAACAGAATATAATGAAAATACAAATTGATGGTGAGGAAAGGGTGAATGAACATACATTTTTTGGAGTCATAATTGATGATAGAATGAGTTGGAAACCCCACATCAAAAACATACAACAAAAAGGAGCAAAAAATACTTTAATAATGAAAAAAACTAAAATAATCCATAGTGCGGTGTATAGACTACACACAAATCCACTATTTAAAATATCACAATTATCAAAATTTGCTGATCTGGTAAATGACAGCTAAAATAATGCATAAAGCAAACAATAACCAGTTATCAAAGAGTGTCATAGAGTTATTTTCAACAAGACGGGAAAATTTGATTTTAGGAACAAACAGTGATGTGCGGTGAGGTTCATGATTGATGAGGGACTGACTAGAAAAAGAGTCAAGATATACAAACATAACCCAAAATACTGTAGAAGATAAGCCTATACTTAAATTTTGACCTTAATTGAAACAATTAGGTGTTTTAAAATCTTTTAGACGCTTCAACCAACTTCACACTATTAGAATATTTAATATAAAGTCAAATTCATATTTTTTTTCAATGATCTCTACTTTTTTTTTTTAATAAATTGCATTTGGTCTAACCTTTACTTGTAAATGAAGTCCATGCCCCTATCCTTTAGTTTTGAGATGTAATGCTCCATTTTGTTGAGAATGAAATGGAAATACTATGCAGGTTGTTTCTGTTACGGAGTACTTTTCCTTTGGCGAGGGAAATAATGTTGGTCTTTTTGTCAGTCAGTCAGTCATTTTCTATACCGCTTATCCTCATTAGGGTTTTGTTTTTAATATGCAAGCGTCTTCTTCTACACATTAAAGTTTAACTTAACACTGCCACATGCTGGTGCGGCACGATACATACCAGACCCCACTGTGCACTTTTAGTGGCGTTTCTGGTCGATCAGAAAGACTTACTCAATGTTGCACAGTTTCATGAAATATTATTCATTCATTCATTCATTCATTTTGTACACTTTCATGAAATATTATTAGACTGTTAAACGTCAGTATGTGCAGTACATGTGTAATAAAACTTATATTATTGGCGATGCAATGAGGAAACAGCAATGTCTCCTGTGTGAAGCCACCGACCACAGCATGCTTCAACGAATGTGGGCGTGGTCGCTGGAAGTACCATGACAGCGATGACACAACGTGACTCTCGGAGTTGTGCTTCCAATGCATTTGAACAGGAAGTTTGAAAATTCAGCTATTTTACTGATGTTATCATTGAAGTGATTGTACTGAAAAAGAAAATCAATGTAAAGCACGGACCATTGAACTCAAATGGAACAATTTAATGTAATCATAATGTAGCGGCGAGCGGTAATGAACAGCTGACCCAAAAGAAAGAGTTCAAGGTTCAGGGAACCTTGATTATAACCAATCAGAATTTTACCCCGCCAAGGACGCACAGGTTTGTTGAACTGAGAGGGATGACAGACAAAACAAAATAAATTTAAAGGAAAATACAAAAAATAGAAGTATTCTAAAATTTGCAACGGCCTCGTTAATGGACCCGCAGCAGCAGACCTGTTTATTCAGCAGTGCAACAGTGAGGGGATCCCAGAAGAAGAGATTCGTCAACACGGCCGCTTCAGCTGGAAACGCAGAAAACCAGAGACCGGGCATGCGCAACCCAGCAGCCAATGACACGCAGCATTTTACATAAAACGATTAGGTGCAGGATAAAACCCTCGCCAACAGCTGGGGCACTGCGTAAAGGGAAACTCATGTGACAGGTAGCGGCAGCGCCTATGTCCACTCAAACCCTACAGACAAGGTGCTCTAACGCCAATTGAAAGATTGTCAAACAGCTTTCTTAGGATGCTGTTGGTGGTACAAACACCAGAATAAGTGGCTCTGCTTGTTGGGCGCCACACCTGAACGTCAGTAGGTGAGATGAGAGGCGAACGCAGGTGTGGGTTAACCTAATCAAAGGTCTGGTACGGCGCGTTTGGCCAGCGGGAGGAGCGCACCACTACATTCTGCCACCCCCCCTTGGATCGTCGACACGACGATCAACATTTTCTGGCCGAAAAACGGCATAAACAGAATTTTGGTAAAGCACCGATCTTGGCAGGTTATGTAGATTTGAATAACAACCAGCGGTGGAGCGTGACGACTCTCTCCCATTGGTCCCAGTTTATTCCCCAGTCAAAGATGGTCTAATACCCGGGGCCTCAAACTCAATAGAGGCACAACCTGGTAAAGAAAGTTGTGAATAAACGGACCGCTCAAAGGCAGACTCCAGTTGGAGAGGTGGTTCAGAGGCCTCATACCACATATCATCACACGATAACTCACTGGATGGACTGTGATGCAATACGTTGCAGGGACCATTGTCTTGAGCTACCTCACATGCAGCCGACCCGACCAAGGCTTTTAATAGAGAACGATGGACTTGTTTGACCCTTTTCTGGTCCTGTACAGGAGCAATCGTATAAACCGACCCTCCCTCTATAGGGGCCCTGAGAACAATGTGCGGCACAGAGGACCACAAGTCATGGGTTTTACATCGACCCTTAAACCCAGTGTTGCGCACTAGGACCAGTTGTCCTTCCCTTAAAGAGTCATCACGCACATGTTGATCATGTTGGGTTTTCCGGCGCGAGGCAGCTGCCCTCAAACGCTCTTTTGCTCCTTCAAAAGCCAGCTGAAGGCAAGTTTGATGCTCTAAGATCCACTCTTGGGGATCACCAGCAACAGGATCAGTCACCTGACCCAAAATAAAATAATCGGGCAGCCGAGGTTCTTGGCCGAAATACAAAAAAAATGGCGATTCTCCAGTCAACTGGTGAGGTGTTGTGTTATAAGCATACAGGATTTGCGGTAGACATAACACCAGTCACGCTTCCGGGACTCCAGCAAGGTGCAAAGTAAAATGTGCAATGTGCGATTAAATCGCTCAAACTGGCCGTTCCCAGTTGGATGGTAGGGTGTTGTCCGCGATTTTGTAACCCCATAAAGTTCACAAAGTGGTTTCATTTGCAAGCTCTCAAAACTTCTGCCTTGATCTGAATGTATCCGTGCTGGGACTCCAAACTTTAAAAACCACTCTGACACCAACAACCGTGCCACAGTCAGTGCCCGTTGATCTCTCGTTGAAACGGCGAGAGTATACTTACTGAAGACCTCTATGATAATGAGCACATTTTCTAATCCGTTCTGTGATGGTTGCAGCAAAGTGAAATCCAAAGCTATGATCCCATTTGGACGTGAAGCCAGAAGATGACCCATTGGCGCTCGGGCTGGTGGAAGAGTGTCAAGAGTGTCCTTGGCAACTTGACAGTGTTCACACCTACGATACCATTCACTCACTGCCTTAGACATCCCCGGCCAATAACAAAGGGTCCACAGCAAGGCCGAGGTTCTGTCCACACCCTGGTGGCCATGTTGCTGATGCACTTGATTTAATACTTCATCAGTCAATGCCAAATGAAGAAAAAGCTGGAATATGGCTTCACCACCATCCGGCAGAAATGCCTTCGGGTACAACAGCCCATCCCTTTCAACTAAGCGGTCCCACTGCTGGAGCAAGACCAAAGCAGGAGGAGAAAGGTGGGTCCGCTCCTCAGCATTGGGTCGTACTTTTGCACTCCAAAAGGACATTACTTGTTGGACAACTAGAGTGTCACCAGCAGAATGGCCAGGCAGAGCAGACACGGTGGCTTGAGAGACATCAACCTGATGTTGGTCATTTAGTCTCTGCAAAAGAGGAGGAATAAGTGTGCCTGGAAGTGCTTCAGCAAGCTCCTGTGAACTAAAACCCGGGTGACGGGACAACGCATCTGCATTTCGGTTACTTTTACCGGACCTGTACTTTAACTCAAAATTAAAAGATGCAAGCTGTGCAGCCCAGCGCTGCTCGACAGCTCCAAACTTTGCTATAGCCAGATGACAAAGCGGATTATTGTCGGTGTACACGACGCAATTATGGCCCAACAAATACTCTCAGAATTTGTCAGCCATTGCCCACTTAAGGGCAATCAGCTCGAGCTTCATTGAGCTATAGTTTGACATGTTACGCTCTTTAGGCTTCAACCCACGACTCGTATATGCAATCGGCCTAACTCTTCCCTCCTGTTTTTGGGAGAGCGCAGCTCCCAGACCACTGTGGCTTGCGTCAACCTCCAAAATGAACAGGCGTGAGAAATCAGCATATGCACCGGCGTATTGGTTAATTTTGCTTTCAAAGCATTGAAACTTTGTTGGCATTCTTTAGTCCATATCTCACCGTCACACTTCCCTCCTTTTTTTCTCGATCGCCCTGTCATTGCTGCCACTCTATGATGCAGTGGTGCTGCCAACCTTGCAAAGCCCTTAACAAAACGATGATAATAGCTGGCAAAACCGAGGAAGGAATGACACTCTGTGGCTGTGGTAGGTGTCGGCCAATTTGCCACACACCAAATTTTTGCAGGATCAGTAGAGACACCTTTATCTGAGATGACATGACCTAAAAAACTGACCTCACGCTTGAAGAAACTGCATTTCCTGAGCTTGACCTTCAAACCCATCGTACTGAAGCCGGCCCAGAACACCCTCCAGCCTCTGCAAATGCTGCTGTACATCAGGAGAAAAGATGATTATATCATCTAAGTACAGCAGCAAGGACTGTCCCTGCTGATCTTCGAAAATACGCTGCATTAGGCGCTGGAAAGTCCCTGGAGCATTACAAAGGCCAAAGGGCATCCGGTTCCATTCAAACAACCCCAACGGAGTACAGAAAGCAGTCTTAGGTCTGTCATTCTCTGCAACTGGCACTTGATTGTACCCAGCTGCAAGAACCGTAGTCGAAAACCAACACGCTCCTGTCATGGCATCTAGGGACTCTTTCATTCGGGGGAGTGGAAAAACATCTTTACAAGTTTTGGAATTCAACTAGCAATATTCAACGCAAAGTCCCATCCTTTTTACGAACTATTGCAATAAGCGAGGCGTAAGGACTTGAACCTTCGCGTATAACCTGCACCTGGGGGAGCTGGTTAATATGCTCTTTGACTACCTCGTATTCAGATGGTGGAATCAGACGGTGGCGCTGTCGAACAGGTTTATCATCAAGAAGATTCATTTATGTGATATAAGGTGGGGGTGGTGAGCCGCAAAAACAGACAGTTGTTTCCCAAGCAAAGACCTAGCGGTGTAACGATCGCACGTACTCTGACAACGACGACGCTACAACGCAAATTAGAGGTCGCGGGTGGATCAGATATCGGCTGGGAGAAAAACAACAATGAAAGAAAGCTCACTTGGCCTCCAAAAGGCTGTTTAATTACATAAAATTAATCCCACATACGGCATTCCCTCCCTCTGACGCGTCGTCAACACACACCCCTCCCTTACACTTCTGACCCTCCAACAGAAGGAGTCAAATGAAATTCCGAACCTTTACACACCCCAAAAATAACTACTCTCCTTCCCCCGAAATGTCCCCAAAGTCACAAATACAGCAGTTCGTGCTCCTCCCGTGGAAGCCGCAGTTCACTCCCGACCTTACGCACGTTGCAGATCCCCCCTGGCTCTGATTCTGACCGCCCCGAAGTCCACGGCGAGAAGTAAATCCAGTGGCAAGGAGGAAATACACCTTACCCCGAAAGCTTGCCCTCAAATGTTTGCCTCCATGGTCTTAACGTTGGTCTGCAGGATCCCAAGTTGGCGTGTCACTGATACTGCGCGCCTGGCGTGCAGCACCTACCTACCTTAAATACACACCCCAAGGCGTGCTCTTTTCCTTTACCTTTCTCCCATCGGCACACACGACAGCTATTAAAATCTCTGATGATATATTAAGTTATGATATATTACATATATTATTGATAGCCTGTAAGTGTTCATCTTACACGGGATGACAATAGGTTTTCTCCCACCTGAGTATCTGGTATAGAAGTGCATAAAAACATCTATTACATCAGCTAAGGACTTATGTGGCCATTACAGCGGCATCACGGTCTTCCAAAGGCAAGTGCGATAGATCAATCCCTTTGATTTGATCCTGGACTGAAGAATGTACTGCCTGTGCAATAGCCTGGGCAGAGACAGATGACACTTCAGCGACTCCTGAAGGTAAGCTGACAACGCGTATATTGTCCAGTGTGCCAATAACTGTACGAGAGTAGAGAAGTGCATCTGATATACCAACGTTCACTAAAGGAACGTAAGCAGTGCCCCGAATGACACGGACCAAGGCAGATGACGCTACCAGTTCCACCGGTAAGCCAGATTCTGGTGGTTCAAACAGTAAAGTACCGTCTGAAAAGTGTTCAGAAGAGGTGGCTGTCACGATCTTCATAACACCTCCTGGAATTCTACATGCCTTCCTTCCGCGCACCCTAACTCTACCTGGGTTGGCAGGAACAGGTTTAACACTAGCAGCATGACATCTCTGCATGGCGTCCACTAAAGGAGATGGGAAGGACGCCGAACCTTCTTCAAATAAGGCCGGGCTGTACTGTCCGAATAACTCCTTGTAACACTTACTGATTATATTCATCCCTAGAACCCCTAGAACTTGCGGTACACGCCCAGGTGGATCCTTCACCACCAAGACACCACAGCCGGGCACCAACTTCCCACAAAGAGTAACATCGAGTTTAAGGTAACCGATATAAGGAATGGACAGACCATTGGCGGCCTTAAGCTCCAGCCAATGACAGGCCTTGAGACGCTCTTCACCCCAGGGTACAAAGTTCTTACAAAAGAAACTCTCTGCGATTGTTGAGACCATCGACCTAGTGTCCACTAGACAGGATATGGGGGCGCCACCCATACTTAAGTCAACATGCAGACACTCGGAGATTAAGAAATAATGGGCCCCGAACGAGAACGGCCGCGTGAACATGAAGAGTAGTTCTGTTGGTGAGACACTTCTAAGTGAGCAATGCTTTGCTCACTTGTCCAATTGTTCCTGCTGACGTCGCAGGAGCTCCTTCATCTCACCTATTTCTGAGGTGGACGGGTTGTAACAGGACCGTTGGGTGCCACCCTGCACCATGTACTGGATACCATTTGCAGAGGGACAGAAGTTGTCCTGCCGACAACGACAAATGTAGCAGCGAGCGGTATTGAACAGCTGATCAAAGAGGAAGAGTTCAGGGAACCTCGATTGTAACCAATCAGAATTTTACCCCGCCAAGGACGCACAGGTTTGTTGAACTGAGAGGGATGACAAACAAAACAAAATAAATTTAAATTACATGTATTTATAATTTAGAAAAGTTACAAACTTTGTTTTGTTACTCTAAAATACACATTTACAATTGTCTTAAATGTCACACGCACACCTTTCACACAAAGGAAAATACAAAAAAATAAGAAATATTCAAATATTTGCAACGGCCTCATTAATGGACCCGCAGCAGTAGACCTGTTTATCCAGCAATGCAACATTGAGGAGATCCCAGAAGGGGAGACTCCTCACCACGGGCGCTTCAGCTGGAAACGCAGGAAACCGGAGACCGGGCATGCGCATTCCAACGGCCGATGACACGCAGCATTTTACACAGAACGATTAAGGCGCAGGATAAAGGCCTCGCCAACAGCCCGGGTGCTGCGAAAAGGCAAACGCATGTGACATGTAGCCACAGCGCAAATGTCCACTTAAACCCTACAGACAAGGTGCCAATTGAAAGATTGTCAAACAGCTTTCTTAGGATGCTGTTGGTGGTACAAACACCAGAATAAGTGGCTCTGCTTGTTGGGCGCCACACCTGAACGTCAGGAGGTGAGATGAAAGGCGAACGCAGGTGAACTGTGTTAACTTAATCAAAGGTCTGATACAGCGTGATTGGCCAGCGGGAGGAGTGCGCCACTACAATAATTTTTTTTACTATTCAGCATTCACATGCAGTGGAAAGGAAATACCACCAGGCGGCAGTGATGAGGCTCTGACCTAATCACTTACTTTTTTCAATCCTAGTGAGCACATTGTCTGTCCTACAACTATGTTCTGTTCTATTTGTTGTTTTCCACTCATTACTATTATTATTTATCATCATTCATCAGGACTGCAATATAATTTATTTACTATCATAAGGACATTAACACCTTGTCACATTTCCTTAATTCCATCCATTTTCAATGCCGCTTATCCTCATCCATCATCATAGGGTCGCGAGGGTATGCTGGAGCCTATCCCAGCTGACTTTGGGCGAGAGGCGGGGTACACCTTGGACTAGTCGCCAGTCAATGCAGGCCAGACAAACCAGCATTCACACTCACATTCACTCATAGACCATTTAGAGTCCTTACTTATACCTTTTAAACATACTAACTGCAGGAAGTCTACAAATGTATTGAAAATAGGGTAACACCTACGGGGGTAGGATTGATTAAGCTTTCCTTCTTCCTACTCCTTTTGGACATGTGGAACTGTCAATTGTATTAAGTGATGTATTTCAATGTCATTTACATGCATGTTCAAATAAAATTAAACCATTACCATGACCATTACCATAATGAAAATACAGAAAGAAAACAGACAGAAAAGGAGTGTGAAGAAGACAAGCTTATTTAGACCATCTTGATTTAAAGCGCCACATACAGAAACACACATTTTCCTGGTGGTTCGCACTGCTTTAATTTTACTCTTGTATATTTACATGAAAATGTTGATCAAACTGCATTGTCCCTGTCTTTCCTAAATATTTAAATCTATAAATCTGCCAAAAAATGTCCAGCATGATACAAGAAATGGACAAAAATAATTTTATATACAGTACATTAACCAGAAAAACATTTGCCTGTAAATGGAAACCATTTATATTAGATTGCTACGTAATGTAATGCCTGTGTATCCACAAGTTATATAATTTCTTATCTGTTACCTGCCAATGGATTACACATGCAGTGTAAATGAATGAACATTACTGCTGTCTGTTGAAATTCTGTATTTCATACTATGTTGTCAAAATGTTTTCTCTTTCTTTCTTAAACAAAGACATTTGAGAAGGAAGTAAACAATCTTTTGCAGAGTTTGTGCTCTTGCACCTACAGTGTCTCTAGTAATGAGAACCCAAGGGATAGTCCAGTCCCTCCTTAACCCAGAACAGACCTGCTTCTCAACATGGTCACATAAAACTACTGCTTGGGCTGCACAACCTCCACACACGAATATACACTGCATGAGGATCATCAAGACAGACTAAGATATAATATCTTGCAAAAGTGAGGTCCCTTCACACTGGCTGTACAGTAACCAGTGGCGTGCAGGTGAGGCAAATGTATTTCATGTGTGACATGATTATTGTTGCTAATCATACAATAAAATACATAAACATGTCATACAGGAGGCACGTGCCGTAGCGATGCATCCTGAAGGGGTCTGAAAAACGAGAAGGCGCTTGTTATTGAAGTCCTTCAACAGAAAAGCCAGCATTTTTGTGTTCCTTATTGCTAGCACTAGCTAGCAGAAAATTAAATGCGTTCAATATATTTTTGAGCTCTGCTGAATGAATCCACGAGTGTGACTGCGCCAGTCAGTTACACGTGGTTAAGGGAGGCAGAACCTTACTTGTCATGATGAAAAAATCATAATAATATGGTGTAATACCATATTATTATTATTATATATGTCATTTGAACTGTATTTTAATCTATATTATAACTTCTGTTTTTGATTGATTGTCTAATTATTTTTTTATTTCAAGCCACACAAATATACAGAGCAGAACACAATAAAAATACACATATAGACAGAAAACAATTTGGCTCGAAAAGGAGTGGGAAGAAGACAAGCTTATTCACACCCCCTCCCTATTTGTAACAAAGCTTACAAATTTAGCTTATTTACACAATATGCAGCATTTTACACATAATACATAAACAAAATATTACACCTATACACATGATATATTTGTATTGTTATCACCATTATGTTATATCCTGTACGTCTTATTAATACTAATGTGACATCACTCATTATTATGCCATCATCATATATATCAGTCATTTATTGTAACTAATTCTTGGATGGATTGCTGTACAGTATATATCATATTTACGCATACAAGTTTAGAAGATGTATTTCTAATTTTTAATTATAAATATATCAGAGAAGGAGAATGATCTTCTGCAGCCGAGCCTCCACTTGTCCACCCTAATCTGATGATTTTGTTATATGAGCGTCCTATGCTGTGCATTAAAAGAGACAAGATTTTTTAGGTCTGCTGCGAGAAGCTGGATATTCTCCTACAGCGGAGTCTCCACTTGTCTGCCTTAATCTGTATGAAAAAGCAATCGAAAAAAAGACAAAAACATAGTTATGTCAGTATGCATATCTTTCCATGTATTAAATTATTACCATCATCAATTTTATTTTCTCTGTATCTTGATTTAAATAGATGTATATTTGGACATTGCTTGAGCTGTAGCCCCAATCTGTTTCAAAGATTAATGCCACAAACAGACACACAAACTTTTCCTGCTGGTTCTCACTGCTTGAATTTTAAAATGATCCATTCTCTTCCAGATAGGTCTCGTCCCCTGTTAGACTCTATAATGCCTTTAATAAACTATCTTTTACTACACTGGAGTTTCATTCTGACAGACAATTGGATGGTCTGAAATGATATGGTCATCTAATGTGTCATTGAGAAATATTTGTCAAAAGACACTGTGGTCAACAGTGGTGGGGAGTGTCAGCGCAGTGCAACACTAACAGTGAGGAAAGAAGAGAAGGGAGGAGGAATGCAGAGGAATGTTTTGTGATGTACAGATTCCTGAGATCACATGTAGCCGTAAGCAGTGGCTGCATGTGTGAAAGAGCTCTTTGTCCGTGGCCCAGGTTCTTGAGTTCAGCTAATCAAATGGATTAGAGACGGCTTTGAAAGTCCACCCATTGGAATTGGACGTCCACAGTAAAACAAACACACAGCAGTGACTGTGGCCATCCACTTTCACTGCGGTGCATGTAAGCATGCGTATGTGTGTGTTTGCATGGATGCATAATAGTGCAACAGACAGTACTGTAAGTGACTCCTTGTTTTTGATATTGTGTGAGATTTGTAGATATCCTGAGGAAACAAATGCACTGCAATGCACTGTTTGAGTGTGTTTTGGCTGTTATTCAAATAAACAATTTAATTTTTGTGTTGTAACAAATGATAACTATAAATGTGGCTATATTATGCATTAATGATAAAAAGTGCCACTTGAGACATACAATTTTACCATAAAAATGATCAGATTCAGAGCATGTTTGCACACAGGTCTCTTGAACTTTCACATTATTAAAGCTGAACTACTTGAATGAACAAATGATGTATAAGCTGTATAATGTTATTGTTTTTATGCAGAATACAAGCCAAGGTACAGTTTAACTGGCCTGTGAATGTGTTGTTTTGGAGCAGATTTTGTGGGAAAGCTGCAGATAAGTACTTTGTTACCACTATGTTACCAGTCCATTGAGAATCAAAAGGTCAAAGCACCATGTGTGCTGAAGAGGTGTCTGACTTATCAGTGAGGATGCAGACTTGGAAAACAACTCCTGATCTTCAAGGTTTGATTACTCTCAGTCTCTCAGTCCTACCACTCGATCTACTCCCTGGGCATCCATGTTTACATTTCCTTTTTTCACTAAGCTCTTGCACAAGAGAAGCAAAGTTTAAACTGTGTCAACTCTTTACAGAAATCAACAGTGTTTGTACAATTGCAAAACACTTTTGTGCCTCATATTGTTTTGAGAAGCAAAATGCTTTACTCTTCTGACACCACCACTTAGAACTTTCTTCAACACCAAAAATCGACCAGGTGCCTCACTAATAAAAATGTGTGTGTAAATTTTACTAACGGTCTGTGTACGTCAGAAACCCAAAATGTGCATACAAAGAAAAATACTCAGAAAAGTGAAGTATGCACACATTCCCATAATGCGTGCTTCACCTGCTGTCAAATGTGCATACCCAACTCTATTCCACGTGACGCCCTCCACGCTTTCAATTTGCCATAAGTTGTCATTGCAAAGTGGCTCATGAATGCGTCATCCACATTTCATTACCCTTGAATGCATTTTGCTGCTGGCAAGCTGGTGTTAAAAAACGCGGAACTTTACTCAGACGGAAATTTCCGTTGGAGAGCTGGCGGTTCATCAAAACATAATATTGGGAGGACACAGCAGTGCATTGCGAACACGAGGAAGATAAGCGAGTGGCAACATGTAGCGTCCACTTTCAACAGCGTCAGTGGAACGGGGTGCAACGTGGCAGAACAGAAAAAAAAGGGTGATCAGATATCAAGGCACACGTTTCCATTTTTAGTGCTTCTACATTTTCCCTAATTGATACCACATTTTTGACAAACAATTTTTGACAACAAACAAATAATTGCTGAAATTCCAGATGGACATAAAAAATAATTTGATGACATTAACAGCATAAAAATATTAGGTATTTTGTAATTATTTTATGATGATAAAATGTGTGGTATTTCAAAGCACAACAGAAGAAAAGCCCATCATTTGTGGAGAAGGAAAGAGTATGTTTACGGTCACAACCCAGACACTATCCACACTATTAATATACTTATATATATAATATACTTGACATATGCAACCAAAAATCTTTTTTTAATAAACTGTCCAAAGAAAAGCCATAAACTATGTCTGTGTCTTGTAAACTTAAATCCTAGAATTATGTATTATTTATTGACATCCCGATGTTTGTTATAATCAATATGGATAAGCCGGCTACTTGTTTTAGGCGAGTATCTGTTATGGATAATGTATTATTGCTGAGCACGAGTATGAAATGAGTACAGCTCGTCAACTACTTCTGTGTTCACTCCTCACGTTCTTTGATTGGCCAGTCACACGGAGCAAGTGATTCATGACACCCACGTACTTGCTGCTCATTGGTAGCGCTTAGATCGCAGTGCGACTCGTGTGTGCTGGATATACTTCATCAAAGGCTGTCACATGTGACATGGATTGACACTGGGGACGTGTCAATCCATGTCAAATTCCTACTTAAAATAATGTACCAATTTAAGCCCCACCCATTCCATTCCATTCCATTTTCTTCCGCTTATCCGGGTCTGGGTCGCGGGGGCAGTAATCTCAGTAGGGAAGTGCAGACTTCCCAGTCTCCAGCGACCTCCTCCAGCTCCACCGGGAGGACACCAGGGCGTTTCCAGGCCAGCTGTGAGACATAGTCCCTCCAGCGTGTCCTAGGTCTTCCCCGGGCCTTCTCCCGGCTGGCCATTCCTGAAACACCTCACCAGGGAGGCGCCTGGGAGGCATCCGGATGAGATGCCCGAACCACCTCAACTGGCTCCTTTCGATGTGAAGGAGCAGAGGCTCTACTCTGATCTCCTCCCGGATGGCCGACTTCCATGCAATGTTGTAGAGGCTTGTCAACCAAGACAGTCCCCCAACATCCAGCCCCACCCGTTTCTGGGTAAACCACGCCTACTTCTTGTTTATGCCCCACCCACTTCGAGTACAGATAGGAATACAGATAATTGAGGCGGGTGAACAGATACAGATAGTGGTGTATTCGTTTATCTTTAATAATTACTATTATGTGAACACATAACATTATGTTGATTATAAGTTATATGATCATCTATTTAAGGGCTTTTACTCTGGGTACTATACACTTGTGTGTAATGGTGTTTATCATAAATGACAAATGGTAGTGTCATGTCAAAAGTCACTGTCAATGCACAGCACTGCTGATAGGGATGTCATACAATGTATTGTCATAAAGGCCGAAATATTTATTCAAGCCAAGTTTTCACTTTTTTCATGGTTCATGAATGCACCACAGTCAGCTATAAAGTTCAAAAGAGAGACTACATAACTTGCTCACGCTGTGTGTGAATACAGTACATAAATGTGATTTTTGATGATATTTTGACATCTGTCTTAACTGCAAGTGTTCACTGGCTGTACTTGTTGTTTTACTCTAACAGATGAAATGCACCATTTTGCATTCATGCAAAGTCTCTGTAGGTAGTCCAGACCATTTTGACTTTAATTTTTTATTTCATTGACCTGAAGTACTTTTGTGTCCCCTGCGGGATGATGAATATTACTCCTGGTATGGAAAGTTCCATTAAGGAGGCACCAAAAGACTATATATCCATCCATGCCAAGCACTTGGCTAGGATAGGTTGACCCTGGTTTCCTTCAGTTCTTTGATGTTTTATTGTTTCCTCCCTCAACTTCCTGGCTGCCCTTCCATACTAAGTGACTGAAAAAAAATGCTAACTTTTCAAAAATACCTTGTTAGGATGATTGACTTTGATTTAGGAGATTATTTTAGGAATGTGTTACTCATTTATAAAGAATTTTGAGCTGCACCAAGATGTATGCAAAGTGCTATAAATAGAAACTGATTTACAGTCTGAGAATCTGATTGACAAAGTTACCTATTTTTATTAAAATAGCCCACATATAACAGCTTATTTCAAAATATTACCAAATGCATGACATGTTTGTAGTTCTTTGAAACAGTGAAATAAAATAGGCACACCCATGTGGTTGGTACTGTGAATGTCGTAAAAGATATTACTGACAATGGTGTCTGTCTAATCAATCAATTACACAAAGTTTTGCACAAAGGGATTGTTTATAGCTGATTGCAGTTTGTTGTTTATTGTCATGTTTTGTTCCAAACTATGACGCAAAATCAGAATGATGAAACCCTACAGGCTTCTTGACAAAATTACATTTTTACGCGTTTCTCTTCAGGTTTCTGTGTGCAGAGAGATAATTGCATTGCAATATTTAATGTGTCACCCTGCCTCTGTTGTGTTTACTTGAACGTGTATCTGGTCAGCAGATGTGAGCATTTGTTGGTGGGGCTTGATTTGCACCTCTTTGCACAGTTAGTCAACCTGAATGCAGAGCTCAAAGTAACCATACAGTTCCTAAAACAAGTTGTGGATTCATGACCTTACTTGACTCAAATTACCTCTACAGTTATTTACATTTTTTGTTTTCCAGGTACAGTGTAGAAGAAATTGAGAATGATAGATACAAACTGGTTCACTCTTTCTGAATGCAATGAATTACACACTGTAATTAACTAGGGGGGGATTTTGCATTTGGTACCTAGGCCTTCAGTGAGGACTGTAGTGGGGACATTAGTAACTTTCAGATTGAGATTTTATTTGTCACATACAAATACAGTACATACAGAGTACGACGTGCAGTGAAATGTATTGTACGACTGTCCAACCTGTAACCATTTAAGGGATAAAAATAGATAAAAAAGAAATTAAATGAAAGAAATGAAAAATAATAAATAATAAGAAAATAAACTAGGTATAAAATATGAGATAAAATGAAAAAATACAATATAATACAGATAAAATAAAATAAATACAAAAGTACAGGAGATATGACGTGACGTGCAAGAATGGCAAGTGATATGTGTGTGTGACAGATGGTCACTAAAGTGTCTTAGTGAAAGTCTTTAAAGTGACTTTCACAGGTGATCAACCTGTAAACTTGGAGCTCAGCCAAATGCAACAAGCATAAGTGTAACGGCTCAGTGAGGTTCAGACAACTACAAACCTGTACACTTCTCTAACATAAATTGGAGTAGTTCAGAATGAGCATTTATCTAAAAACATCCACCATCTATCCATTTTCTATTCTGCTTATCCTCATTAGGGTCACAAGTGTGCTGGGGCCCATCCCAGCTGACTTCTGGCAGGAGGAGTACACCCTGCTGGGCAAGCAACCATTCACACTCATGATAGCTGCGGACAATTTAGAGTCACCAATTAATCTAACATGCATGTTTTTGGAATGTGAGAGGAAACCGGAGTACCCAGAGAAAACCCACGTGAACACAAGGAGAACAAGCAAACTCCACACAGAGATGCCCAACGGAGATTTGAACCCAGGTCTTCCAAATCTTCTGACTGCGTGGCCAACATGCTCACCACTGGCGTAGCGTATGTTGTCACTCCGTCCACTTCTACTTTAGTGGTGCGTTGCTCTAGCAGTTCTAAGGCCTACTGATCCTTTTTAGAGCATGTGGCAGTTCTGGTATTCGCATAAGGTGAAATGGCAACTTCTTACAAACGTTCAACATGACGCTGGAGCTCAGAGTTGGAGAACATTGTCAAGAAACAATGTGGCTGTTCAGCAGAAAAATGGCTTAAGTTAGCCTGACGTTGTAATGACCAACCCAGAGGAGTGCACACTGACATCGGGCTCCCTGGTGGACCAGCTCTTATTCGATGCTTGGGAATGAGAAGATGTGGGAAATCAGACCCGATGAGAAGCAAGGGCTGCAGCGTGGCTTATCCATTGCAGTGGTCAGGATGCGGTGGTTCAAGCTGTACTCAACAAAGCGGTCTCTATAGGTGGCCGTAGGTTTGCTAAGCAGCCTGTCGTCATGAGAGCCACATCTGAGTTCATTGCCATTTCCGACAATTACCGATAGCACATGTAAGTGATTTGTATTTGACACAGTGAGTTAAAAATAAGTGACAACTACAGAAGAAGCTGTAATGCATGTAATCCATGAGAAGGCTGTGAAACAGCTAGACCAGGGTTCTCCAAAGTGTGGTACAATGAGTCTCCCCTCAGAATATAATTGGTAATGGTAATGGTAATGGTAATGTTTTAATTTTATTTGACCATGCATGTAAATTACATTGAAATACATCACTTGATACAATGGACAGTTTCACATGTCCAAGATGAGTAGGGAGAAGCAAAGCTTATTAAATCCTACCCCCGCAGGCTATCCCCTATTTCAATACATTGGTAGACTTCCAGCAGTTACTAAGTTTGAATGCATAAGTAAGGTAATGTGACAGTGTGTTAGATCTTAGATCTAGGTCTTGTTATGTTAAATGAATTACATTCCCATCCTGATGAATGATAAATAATAATAATAGTGATAATACTGTTGAGTGGTGTATAACAATTGTAACAAAACACTGTTGTATACAGACAATGTTCTCACTAGGAATAAAAAGTTCCTAGTACAAGTAGAAGATGATAGTAACAAACTTAGCATTGACAGGCATCAGACAGAAAATGTACTCTCCAAGGAATTAAGTAATATGGCCTTGGATGTACACAACATATCACGACTCTTCTTCCTTGTATTTTGTAAACATTAACTCTTTGTAGTGTTTCTTTAAGTCACTCATCTTTCATCCATTCCACAGTTTGATTCCCCTTACCGAAGTACTAAAGGTTTTTAGTGTTGTTCTTGCATTTTAAGTTGAGTTTATTCCTAAAATCATATTTCTCCTCTCTTGTTGAGAAAATATGTATGGCATTCTTTGGTAAGTGGTTATTGCTTGCTTTATGCATTATTTTAGTGGTTTGAAGGTTTTCCAGATCAGCAAATTTTAATAATTGTGATTTTTGAAACAGTGGATTTGTATGCTCTCTACACGCCGCATTATGGATGATCGTAATTGATCTTTTTTGCAGTACATCAAGTGAGTGAAGTGTACTTTTGTATTTGTTTCCCCATATCTCCACACAATAAGTTAGATTTGGTAACACCAGAGAACAATAGGGAGTTTGGAGTGATTTTTGATCCAGGACAAATTTTATTTTATTCAGTATTGAAGTATTTCTTGCTACTTTATGTTGTATGTTTTTGATGTGAGGTTTCTAACTAATTCCTCTGTGATTTCAATCAGTATAATTGGGGATGGGACCTGCTCTACTCCCAGAAAAACAAAGTGGGAGCATATATTGCCATGCACAATCATTGGATGATAGACAACACATTGACATTTGGGGGACTTTGGAGCCACCAGATGGACAATTTGCTATAAATGAGGTACTGTGTAGAGGGATCCAGAGTGCTGATAGAGCTTTGTGGGTGAGAGCAAACACATATTTATTAGTGCTGATACATTGCACTCATTTGCTTTCATTCCACACGCATTAACCATGCCAAAGTCATCAGTTACCACCGGCTTTGGCCGCAGCTATCAAAGTCACCAATCCTGTGGATATTCTATATCTCTTCTGCTACTAATTCTACTAATTATAGAAGTGAATATGTTCCCTGTTGCTGTTTTGGCTGTTGTCCCTCTGCACCCAGTGGCTTCCAGAGGCTTGATGAGTCCAGCTGGCATGATTGAGAGAACGGGGACAGCTGGACCTTGACCGCCCCCAGATTATTGCAAACCACTCACTGCCATCATCATCATCCAATGAAGAAAATAGACTTTCCACTTCAAAACTATGCATTTCATCCCAGAAACTAGTGCAGTTGCTGGTTCATTTGTAAAATAGACTTACATATTTTTGCCTGTGGTACCTATCCCTATATATAGTAGTATATGAGTATCTGCTCCTTGGAGTTAATTCTAGTATTACTCTTGAAAAGCATTATAAGGATGTATACACTGAAAGTATATAGTATATTCAAGTTATGTATCCTTTGTGAATATGGTTCTTTATATTACAACATCAACACAGTGTGTGTGTAGACTGACAGGAAAATGCTTCCAGCAACACTCACATTTGACAAGCATCCACATGAACAACAATGCTACTCAAGTGCAACAATCCATGCTTGCGTTGTTGTAGGTAATGATTAGTTGCATGATTTGCATGCAAATGTTGAACAAGTTTAATAATTCCATTAAAACTGATTCTATTAAAGTTGTAGAAAGAGTACTATGCAATATTTGTCATCTTACACCAAAGGTTCAGTTGTAAACATGATTATAGAATCTGGATGATATCCATTTGCTTTTGTGCAACAAATATAAAGACTGAAACCAATTTGACCCTAGACACCAGTAAACATATTCATCTTGTGAAAGATCATGTTTGAGTCCTTTGGAATTGTGACTGGCAAACAAACCTGTTAGCACAGAAACAAAAAAACAAAACAAAACAGGTTAGGGCGTCCTTCACTGTCCTGTTAACCACTCTTCTTAGGTGGTTCAATCACAGTCCCTCAGTCCCATTTGTAATGCAGTAAAAGTGCGCCACATGTGACCATAGCCGCTAGCTAGCAATCTAACAAACCATGGCGTTGACTAGATAGCCACATATTTATTTATTCTAATATACAGAAGGCAAAAACTTCCACATGGAAAGAAGGAGAAACTTTGTTCACTTTATCATGATGAACACGCCATGATTGACTTCATACAATTTTAAGGTAATGTAGGTCATATTTCATCTGTGTTTTGTGTCATTACTGGCATCTAGTGACCAGAATACTACATATCACTTGTATTTCAATGTTTTGACTAACAATAGACTGCAGTCTACCACGAAATAGTGATCATTTATTAATTAATTAAGTTCTGGAAAAACTGCGATGTTGTGAGGAAAGCCTGTGAAGGAGTTTGTATGTCCAGAAGATCCAGGAGCCCGGTCTGGAGGTGGGGCATGATGGTGAGCGTCTGTTGCCCTGGTCTACACCCATTGTTATTGCTTGTTTATTTTGAGCCACACAAGCCACGAGCCACCTACGGGCCCCGGTTGAGCACAGCTAGAAGAGACAACATTGGTCCACCCTGTGGGGGGACAGGTCCTGACTGGTGTTTGCGCTTATGCAGTACTCACCCTTTTTGGAATTGCTAGAGGGGAGTACTGAAGAATGCTCCTTCGGGGAATTCCCATGTTCTGCTGGGAGAGTTTAATGCTCACGCTGGCAGCGTCAGTGCGAGGTGTGATTGTGAGCAACGAGACCCCCCTGATCTGAACTTGAGCAATGCTTTGTTATCGGACTTGTGATTGTCCATAACGAACACAACATTCAAGCATAAGGGTGTCCACATGTGCACTTGGCACCAGGACACCTTGGGCTACAGTACAAACATTGACTTTGTGGTTGTGTTACCAGACTTGTGGCCATTTGTTTTAGACACTGATCACCACCTGGTAAGTTGACTCCGATGGTGGGAGAGGATACCGAATAACGTCTGGCAGGAGTTTCAACTTCCACATCCGTTAGTTGACCATGTTCAGAGGGATGCGGCGGACAATGAGTCCGAATGAGCCGGACAATAAGTCCTAATGAGCCAGGCTTCGTGCCTCCATTGTCAAGGCGGCTTTTTGGAGCTGTTGGCGATAATCCTAGAACTTGTTGTTAGACACCAGTGGTAATGGATGCAGTCAAGCTGAAGGGAGGCATCTGAAAGGTACCGGCTGGCCAAGCGGTCTATGGCTCTGGCAGTTGCTGAGGCAAAAAGTCAGACAAGGAAGGAGTTCGGAGAAGCCATAGAGAGCGATTTCCAGACGGCTTTGTAGAGATTCTGGACCACCACCACTATCTGCCGTCTCAGAAGGGAGAAGCAGTGCACAAGCAACACAGTGTATGGTGGGGATGATGTGTTGCTGACCTTGACTCGAAATGTTTTGAACCTCTGGAAGGAATACTCTGAAGACCTCCTCAATCCTACAGACATGTCATTGAATGAGGAAGCAGTGAACAGTGTGCTCTCCTATCTCTGGAGCTGAGGTTGTCAAAAAGCTCTTTGGTGACAGGGCCCGGGGGTGGGTATAGATGCGCCCGGAGTACCTTAAGACCCTGGATGGGGTAGGCGTGTCTTGGTTGGAGCATCGCGTAGATATCGGGGGCAGTACCTCTGCATTGGCAGATCGGGGTGGTTGGTCCCCCTTTTAAGAAGGATGACTGGAGAGTGTGATTGTGGGATCACACTTCTCAGCCTTCCTGATAAGGTCTATTCAGAGGGTTTGGGGAGGGGGATCCACTGGATAAATGAATCTCTGATTCAGGAGGAGTAATGTGGTTTTCATCCTGGTCGTAGAACTGTGGAACAATTCTACACTCTTGGCAGGGTCGTTGAGGGTGCATGGGCGTTTGGCCAGCCAGTCTACATACGTCTTGTGGACTTGGAGAAGGCATTCTACCGTGTTCCTCTAGGAATTTTATGGGAGTACTCCAGGAATACAGGGTAATTCAAGCTCCACCTAATCCACCTAATTCAGGCTGTTCCCTGTGTGACTCGTGCCAGAGTTTGGTTCGCATTGCAGGGCTACCCTTTGTCACTGATTCGCTTCATTACTTTTATGAACAGAATTTCTAGGTGCAGCCAGAGTGTTGACGGGTTATGGTTTGGTGGCTGCAGGATTGGGTCTCTATTTTTTGCAAATAACTGTAACGGCCAAATAACTCCTGCTGGCTTCATCAATTTGTGACCTTCAACTGACACTGGATCGGTTCTCTCTGGATTGGTGGATCGGCAGGGATGGGTGTATTCTGTAGCACTATGCACAGTGTTGTTATAAGCATGGACCAACTCTTGCAGATACTGTTGCCAACAACGCTGTTTCTCTTCCCCTAAGGAACGGAGCATATTCAACAGGGTCTGGTTAAATCGTTCAACGCTACCATTACCGGCAGGATGGTAAGCCGTAGTTCTGATCTTAACTACGCCATACAGATCGCAAAGTTTTTGCATTAGAGTGGACTCAAAATTTCAACCACGATCAGAATGGAAACGCGCTGGACAACCAAACTGCTGTATTATATGCTTCCAAAGCATTTTCACAGTAGTTTGCGCTGATTGGTCAATTGTTGGTATAGCCCACGCGAAGCGAGTAAACTGATCAGTTGCAACGAGGATGTTCTGATAGGTGTCTGTCGGTCGGCCTAAAGTTAAAAAGTCTAACCCAACAATCTCAAGTGGGTAAGTGGCTTTAATTGGATGGAGTGGGACTCTAGGTTTAACGCGGCTTTTTTGAAGGCTGCAAGCAAGACATTTTTGACGAAAAGCCCGTACCTCCTCCTCTATGCCAGGCCAATAGAACTGCCGCCGGATCCGGGTAAGAGTCTTGTCCACGCCAAAATGAGCCCCTGCCTCATGGATACTCTTCCATACCTCCTCACACCTGAAACTCGGGCACACAACCTGATGGTGCTCTTCGTGGGTCAACCCGTCAATGAAAGTTCGACATAACAAGTTGCCTCTCACAGTCAACCTCTTCCATTGTTGAAGCAGCCTTTGGACTCGTCTGGAGTGCATCAGATGAGTGGTGCGGTTTGGAAAACTATTCTTCACCACATACTCTTTGACAACTCTGATGTCCGGGTCAGCCTCTTGAGCCTCCTTCCACCCCGCCTCAGCCACTTGTTCAACAGCCGCAGCAATAGGTGGTCCTGCTTCGGGTTTCTCTGGTGGTACTGCGGCAAGCTCTCGAGGGGCAGGAAATCTGGACAGTACATCAGCGTTGATGTTACTTTTACCTGCGCGGTACTTCACGGTGTAATTAAACGACGCTAGTTGTGCCACCAGCGCTGCTCCACTGCTCCGAGATGCGCTGTTTGTAGATGAGCCAGAGGGTTGTTGTCGGTGTAGAAGGTGAACTCTGCTCCTATAAGAAAGTCCTTACATTTTTCAACAACAGCCCGTTTAAGGGCCAACAACTCGAGCTTAAAAGAGCTGTAGTTAGCATCTTTTTGTTCCGTCGGATGCAAGCTTCTACTAGCATAGGCTAACAGGTTTGTGTCCATTCTGAACCTGCGAAAGCACAGCACCGAGTCCCTGATTGCTAGCATCAGTATAACTATGAACGGCTTATCATAGGGAGCATACGCGAGAACAGGGGCTTGTGTCAATGCAGCCTTCAGGGCATCAAAGGAGGACTGGCATTCCGAAGTCCAATTAACTTTTTTAGATTGTGACCGTTTATCTGCCGGAATACCGGTTAACAGTTTATTTAAGGGCCGTGCCACCTTAGCGAACCCCTCTACAAAACGCCTATAGCATCCGGCCAGACCGAGGAACGCCCTGACCTGTTTGACGGTGGTTGGAATGGGCCAACCCAGGACAGCTTGAATTTCTCCGGGATCCGGTCTCACGCCGTGCTGATCCACAACGTGCCCCAAGGAAGTCACTTCTCGCTGCAGCAATCTACACTTATCTGACCGTAGCTTCAAGCCATGGCACTACAACCTCTCGAACACCTGGTCGAGATGCTGAAGATGAGAAGGAAAGTCAGCTGAATATATAATGATGTCATCCAAATACACCAACAGTGATTCTGCTATCTGTCCATGCAGGCATTGCTGCATTAGTCGTTGGAACGTTGCCGGCGCATTATACAGTCCAAACGGCATACGTTCAAATTCATAGAGACCAAGCAGAGTGGTAAAGGTAGTTTTTTCTTGGTCATCAGGGTGCATTTCGACCTGCCAGTAGCCACTGGTAAGGTCAAGGGTCGAAAACCATTCTGACTGGCTTAGACTGGTCAATGTCTCCTCAATGCAAGGCAGTGGGAAGGCATCTTTATGTGTGACAGCATTTAGTTTCCGATAGTCAATGCAAAAGCGCTAGCTACCATCCTTTTTGCGCACAAGAACTATGGGGGAAGCCCAGGGACTACGGCTCTCCTTCACAACACCTTTTTCAAGCATATCTGCAATGACGATTTTCATTTCTTTATATAACATAGGTGGTATCGGGCGGTACCTCTCCCGGATAGGGGCAGGATCTCCCGTAAGGATCCTGTGCTGCACAAAGTTGGTTCGTACGAAATCCTCCTCATGCCGGGCGAACACTTTCTCCCATTCCCGCAACAGGGCGCGTAGTTCCCCCCGTTGTTGTGCAGACAGGTCAGGTCTATCTCCCAATGTGCTCGCCTCATTGGGTGGGTCAGAACTTGTGGTAGCAACTGCCACATCCAACAGGGCCACCTGGACAACACCATCCTCCCCCAGTGACAGAGTCAAATCCTTGGAGCCATACACTTCAGACTCTTCAACATTGTAGAGCCGACCTAATTTTTGAAAACGACCCAAGGACACACTATAGGGGTGTGGATTACAAACACGGACAGGGACCCTCCCTTCTCTCACGTCAACCAGGGCCTTCGCAACACCCACGTCGTCAACACCAACAACTAATGCAGCCTCTAAAAGAGAACAGTTATTAGCCCCCTGTCACCCATTTTTGCCCGCCCCCACACGAACAACTCACTCTTTGCTGGAACAGTGACATGGTATTTAGAGGCCTCACATAACCTATCAGCCCATCTTCAGCAGGGCCAACTTCAATATGGCAGCAAACGGCAAATGCCTACCTCCAGGCTCTCTGTGTTTTAAAGGCTTGAGGGAGGGCAGACTCCCTCAAACGTCTAAAAAGGGCATCCCAACAAGCTACGATTACGTTCATGCCAATGATTAAAGGGTGTGTGTGCTTCCCATCCTCCACAATCACAACGCCCCTTTCGGGAACTTTGATACCCTCAACTTTAAAATCTAACACGGCATAGCCACTATAGGGTATCTCTAATCCATTGGCAGGCCTTAACGGGAACATAGTGGGGTTTTTCCCCAAATTAACTCGTGTGAAGTGTGCAATAAACACACTCTCTGTTATCAGTGTAACCTGTGATTCGGTGTCTAAAAGCCCGCTTAATGGAACACCCTCAATAGTAATTTGAAAAGTGGGGCATTGGCCAACACACATTTCAGGGGCCCTAGGAGGTGCTGGTGTGTTAACAAGCTCTGCTGCTCGGACCTCAGCAGCTGATGCAGTTAGTTTGCAGTTGGTCCCGCAGGGCACCTTCGGAGGGGGCACTCTCACGGTCCTGTCGTCGCAACCTGCTGTACAATTCACGCAACCGTAAAATAAAGGATTGCACCGACTCCTCTAGTCCCTGGGAACAACTAAAAAATTTAGATCTCAGAACAGGTGCGGGGGTCTGATCGCCATAAAGTGAATCCAAATAAACAAAAATGTTAGCGATTTGGTCCTTTTCATCTGCATCTAAAACAACAATCTGTCGTTTAGCCTCTCCACTTAGCGTTCCCAACACAATACCAACTTTCCTTGCCTCTGTTAAATCCTGGAAGCCCAACATCCCTTTCATTTGTTCTTTCCAATCACAGTACTTCAATTCGCCATCTGGCCCTTTAAATTTTGGGAGCCCTGGCGCACCAGGATATACAGGCATCATCATGTTTAATCTTTTTGGCAACACCAACTCTCAGAAAAATGGGTCCTGCTGACAATGCCAAAAATGTCAAGAGGGTATTAGAGTTATGGGTCTCGTAGTTGAAGATGATGAGAAATGGCCAATTCGGGTATTGTAAAAAAAAAGTGAGCACTTATGGTGTTACCAAATAGACAAACATTTAAGAGGTTTTAAAATATTTATTACAAAGTCTAATAAATCAAAATAAACAATTTAAGATTCCCATTAAGATTAAAATGGCCACGTAAAATGTCCCAAAGAGGCAACTTAAAGCGCCCAATATCACCAGACAGGAATAGCAGTCCACTGGGCGGCCAGGTTGGGTTTGTTCGTATTGTGGCAAGAAGCTCCGTGTCTCGCTATTCTCCCACGCACTCCCGATCCATCCCGCAGTCACCCGGGCCGTGGTAACCGTTCCTCCCCTCTCAGTCACCGCCACCAGCACCTGGTATACATAAGCACAGGCCAGAGCAAAGCCCAAAACACCCGCTCCCACGAAGCCCAATACCTCTACAGAAGAAGCACCACTATAAATTCAAACAACTACTCACAGGCAAGGGAGGGTCCCCCCTGCCGTAGCGTGTGATCGGCGCCGCGGTGCTCAATGGTGTGGTGCCAGGTCCACCCCGTTCAACCGCTGAATAAACGCCGGCTACTGCTCCCCCGTCGTTCGCTGCCACAGCTTCGCGTGCCGTCCTCCACGGCTACTGCTGTCCCATCGTACGCTGCTGCAGCTTCGTGTGCCGTCCCTTCCCCGCGTGAGCCTTGTTGCCCTTTTATGCGTCTTTTCCGCCTCCTTTACGCGCCATCATACAGGTGCACTGATTGCCGGTACTGAGGGATTGTTATGGTCACGTGGTTTTTGGGGTAACCTGGCAACAGTCTGTGTGCTGGACTTTTGATACATACAATATATATACAAAAAACACAGCAGCTACACAGCAAAACACACTGACAACCCATCTCAGTCACCAGATTACAGGAGAATCAGCACTTCCGAGTCCATGATACTCGCCCGGAAAAGGTTGGAGTGCCATATCTGGATGAGATGCTGCCCCAAGTGGCAAAGTACATAGGGGTCTTGTTCACAAGTGAGGGAAGAATGGAATGAGAGATCAACAGGCGGATTGGTGTGGCGTCGGCAGTGATGAGGTCTCTGTGTCTCTCAATTAGCCTGGGAATGCCTCGGGATCTGCCTGGAGGAGCTGGACAAAGTGGCTGGGGAGTGGGAAGTCTGGTCTTCTTTGCTTAGGCTGCTGCCCCTGTGACCCGACCTCAGATCAGCGGTAGAAGATGGATGGATGATTTCTAATTATTGTATTTTTATGTTTAAAAAATTATGTTCCTATGTACCACTAGATAGTATCTTTCGTTAAATATCACTGATTGTCCATCCATCCATTTTCTAAACCGCTTATCCTCATTAGGGTCGCGGGTATGCTGGAGCCTATCCCAGCTGACTTCGGGCGGGAGGCGGGGTACACCCTGGACTCGCTAATTAATCTAACATGCATGTTTTTGGAATGTGGGAGGAAACTGGAGTACCCGGAGAAAACCCATGCACTAAGAGGGAGAACATGCAAACTCCACAAAGAGATGCCCAATGGAGATTCGAACCCTGAACCTCCTGACTGTGAGGCCATCATCTTACCCAGTCATCCACCGTGCGGTGTCACTGATTATCCACTCATTAATAAGTATATGACAAGGGAGTTAGAATTTAAAGACTGTAAAGTAGCACACCAAACCTGCTTATTTTTGGTGGAAATCATTTTACAGGATGCAATTACAGTTAATATCAGCGCCTCTCAAGGTGTGTCTGTAGGAGGAGAGAGAAGAGGAATGCTAAGAGTCTAGAACTAAGAGTTGGGACTTTGAATGTTGGAACTATGACAGGAAAAGGTAGAGAATTAGTTGACATGATGCAGAGTAGGATGGTAGATTTTTTGTGTGTCCAGGAGACCAGGTGGAACGGTAGCAAGGCTAGAAGCTTAGGAGCAGGGTTAAAGCTGTTCTATCATGGTGTAGATAGGAAGAGAAATGGAGTAGGGGTGATTTTGAAGGAGGCGTTTGCTAGCAACATCATGGAGGTAAAAAGAGTGTAAGATAGAGTGATGAGTCTGAAGCTAGAAATCGAAGGTGTGATGTTCAATGTTGTTGGTGGGTATGCTCCACAGGTAGGATGTGAGATGGAGGAGAAAAAGAAATTCTGGTCAGACCTGCATGAAGTGATGCAGAACCTCCCTAGAAGTGAAGAGTTGTCATTGGTGCAGACTTCAATGGGCATGTTGGTGCAGGAAACAGAGATGATGAGGAGGTGATGGGCAAGTTTGGTATCCAGGAGAGGAACGCTGAAGGACAGATGGTGGTCGGCTTTGCAAAAAAGATGGAAATGGCTGTAGTTAATACTTTCTTCCAGAAGAGACAGGAACATAGTGTGACGTACAAGAGTGGAGGTAGGAGCACACAGATAGACTACATCTTGTGTAGAAGGTGTAACCTGAAGGAGGTCAGTGACTGCAAAGCAGTGGTAGGTGAGAGTGTAGCCAGACAGCATAGGATGGTGGTGTGTAGGTTGACTCTAGTGGTGAGAAGGATGAA
>QODF01000093.1:4508103-4739866 GCA_024372805.1 Oostethus manadensis | reverse complement strand
CTTTTTACTCAGGTTCTATGTTTAGTTCATTCTATGTTTATTTAATACTCTATGTTTACTTAGAATTCTACGTTGCACTGAGTCGCCAAAGAAAGTTCCTAGTTTGTGAATTGTTCACTTACAATGGCAATAAAGTTTTTCTGATTCTGATTTTTCTGATTCTGATACTAGCATTTCCATTTCACCGATGACTAACAATTTCAAAATATTCAGTACCTAGACTAGATGAGGTAAGCATATTTGTCTCTATGTGTTGTCAGTGGTTATAAACAAGCAGTGGGTGTGGAATAAGTGACTGTCAGTTTTGGCATGGCTAAAGGCTTCTCTGTGCAGATGAGCACCCCTGCCATTGTTGTGTGCAGTCCTGGGAGGGACCCTAACAGGCAGTAGATGAATGTTGAACCAATATGCTGAGGATAAACACAAGCCAAACAAACAAAGATCAAATAAGCAAAGACCTCCATGCAGTATACTTTGACAGTAATCACCATCTTTCTCCCTCACTCCGATACCTTTGAGTCCCTTAGAAATCCTGAGTGTTTATGTAACACTGGAACATGTCATGATGGGCAAGCATCAGCAGCAATTGAAAAATTCCAACAAGATGTGTTTACATATTAATTGGCTTCATTTGTTGTTTTTAAAAAAAGCTTAAGGAACAATTTGAATGTGAACCCTGCGTGTCTAGTTTGACCGACATGCTCACATGTGCATATAGCCATATTTAACTCCTAATAGGGTACTCACTTTTACATTTTCTTGGCATTTTCATTTTTTAAAAGATATGTTGTGCAAATTGTTTTGTATTGTCACTTATTGCTATTTTTTGAATGACTAGATGATATGTGGTTTTATTACCTCAGGCTTAAATTCTCAATTATGGGTCATTTCCAGATAAAAGGTTAAACAAGATTCCTGGATGATGAATGTGTGTTTCCACAAGCGCAGCTGTTTTGTGTTTGGTTGTTAATGTTTACCTGACTGTAACCCTCACACTCCTACCAACACACACGTTGTCTATGGCAGGTCTCCATGAGGTTTGGCACCAAATTAGTCCAGTTCACATACTGTACAGAATCTAAGATCCTAAGAATTCTGGATTTGTACTCAAGGACTGCTGTAATCACTTTGTACATTTAACGTTTTTCTTTATATCCGCTTTACTTTGCAACCACGTAATTAAAGCTAACTACAGTGCTTCCTATCATGAAGAGCCAACCACAAGCCTGCAGTAGTCAACCATGTGCCGGAATATCAAACTATGTGTGATAAGGGACCTTGTATCTGATGGTGAGTGTCCAACCTATCTATTGTCCTTCTTCTTCCCTACTGAGGCCCATGTTTGATGTTTTAAGGTTTTGCTTTTCATTGTCTTTGACCAACAACAAATTCCACAGCGTGTTGTGTCTCTGTTGAAGTTCTCTTCAAATTTAACTACTTGGCATCTGCTTGCCCTAACACAAACTTAACACTTTCTGTTTCTTCACTCATGAAACCCAGAGCACTAACTATGAGGTGGTAATTATCACGTAGATAGAGGCGGCACTGGCTGGGGTGGGCACAGTTAGGGCCCTTTGCAGTCCTCAAAAGGCATACAGCTTAATGAGTGCAAAGTAACTTAATGGGTTTCACAGACTGAATGGAAAGAAAGAAAAACATTTTAGATTATTTTTAAGATTATTGTTCACATCAAAAAACACCCGTGGTTTCATAAAGCAGCAAACTGCATGAGAACAAGCAAGCAAAGGACCACATGATAATATTGATCACTCCACAAAGTTATGTGGTTGTGGTAATCCTGGAATTGTGGGAGAAATAAGGAGTCTCACAGCACGGGGGTATGGGTGAGGTTGGTTCTGCACAGATTGCATTTTGCTTTGCGAGTACTTGCATGTGCTTGTGGCCTGGCATCATCAGGATGTGAGCGGCGGAGGAGGATTTGAGGGAGAACGCAACAGAGCCCGACATGGTTGCAGAAAATTAAATAATATTGTGAGACTGAGCTGCTTGTTGTGGTCTGCCGGCTGAAGGAGACTCATGAGACATCTGTTAATGATTTTGCAGATGTGTGTTGGGAACAGAGAAGGGTATGTTTCATTGTAGCAACAGAAGTTGCTTTGTGTTTTATTTAATTTACATCCATTACGTTGTTTTTGTTTTCCAAGGAAGTCTAAGTGTTCTTCAGACCGAGAATTTGGGGCCATGCATGCAAATATGTGTGATTAAGTGGCATTTTATGCATGGATAGACACACAAAGATGTAAGCCCTCTAACACTATCAGCTGTAATACAGTTGTGATGCCCTGTGTCCTGTGTACATATACCCTAGCAGTCACCTACACTGAAGCACTGGTGAATTTGATATTTCCAGAATGTAGGGGAAGTCTTCATCAATGTTCCCACTGAAAAAAAAAGAAACCTGAGAACTGAGCACTTCCGTTCTTTCATATTTTGTACTGTATATAAGTGGTTTCAAACAGATGGCAAGGAGAATTCCACAATGTAGCTCTCTTAATTATCAACCTCTGACAAAACAAGCCATAGTCTCATACAATTAACCACCTAAATCTTGTAGAAAAGAAATAATAATATAGTTTCATTTTCCATTTGTTTTCATGTTTAACAATAATATTTTTAATTAGGTATACTTCCCTTTTATTTAATTGACTTTCACTTTCTATTTTAAAGCAGCTTGTTGTGTCACTAATTTACCCTGAATATATACCTGAAATTAATTACATATGTATTGTATATGTTTACTTTTGTCTAAAAAACAAAAAGAAACAACGTCTCAACCGACCTTCCGGTCCCTTCAGCAACACTGTGGATGTTGCGCTGTCAGTTAATTTCGGCGTAATATTGGTAAGCATTTTGCTCTCTTAACTCTATTAGTAACGGTGCAGTGGTCTAGTGCTGCAAAATAGCGGCATCTACTTTGTAACGCACAGTTAATGAATTTATTGGTTGTATAAGTAAATTTGTACCAACAGGATATCATCATTGGCTGGACGGTGTTCATCATTTTCACTTGGCAAGTAGTATCTTCAAGAACATACTGTGGCCATTTAGACTTTGCAAACATTAGCGGACTTTATATTACAATGCAATGCATTCTTTGATGGGTAACTGAAGTTAACAAGCCAAAATATGCAGTAGAAAAAAATAGCAATAAAAGCATGTCTGTCACACACCACCACCCATCAACAAAATGTCATTGATTTAGCAGTGCCTGCAAAATACTAAAGAGTCCAGCCCAGACCCGTATTGACAGAATGAATGATTGAGATAAAGATCGAGGCCCGATCCAGACAAAGAGTGGCTCAAAAGACCCTAATGATGAATACTACAATTGGACTCTCGAGAGGGGCTGGACTTCATTCCACTCTGGTGTTGCCGGCAATGAGAGGCGACGAGCAGGGGTGGCAATTCTTGTTGCCCCCCGGCTCCAAGCCTGCACGTTGGAGTTTAACCCAGTAAACGAGAGGGTAGTTTCCCTACGACTTCGGGTGGGGGGGCGGGTCCTGACTGTTTTTTGCGCTTATGCGCCAAACGGCAGTTCAGAATACCGGCCCTTTTTGGAGTCCTTAGAGGAAGTACTAGAGAGTGCTCCCTCGGGGGATTCCCTTGTTCTGCTGGGTGACTTCAACGCTCATGTTGGCAGCGACAGTGAGACTTGGAAAAGTGTGATTGGGACGAACGGCCCCCTCTGATCTTAACCCGAGCGGTGTCTTGTTATTAGACTTATGTGATCGTCACGGATTGTCTATAACGAACACCATGTTCAAGCATAAGGGTGTCCCACATGTGCACTTGGCTCCAGGACACCCTGGGCCGCAGTTTGATGATTGACTTTGTGGTTGTGTCGTCGGACTTGCGACCACATGTTTTGGACACTCGGGTGAGGAGAGGGGCGGAGCGGTCAACTGATCACCACCTGGTGGTGAGTTGGTTCCGATGGTGGGGGAGGATGCCGGTCAGACCTGGCAGACCCAAACGCATGAGGGTCTGCTGGGAACGCCTGGCAGAGTCCCCTGTCAGAAGGAGTTTAAACTCCCACCTGCAGGAGAGCTTTGACCATGTTCCGAGGGAGGCAGCGCACATTGAATCAGAGCGGGCGATGTTTCGTGCCTCCATTGTCGATGCGGGCGATCGGAGCTGTGGCCGTAAGGCGGTCGGTGCCGGTCGTGGCGGTAATCCCAGAACTCGTTGGTGGACACCAGTGGTGAGGGATATCGTCAAGCTGAAGAAGGAGTCATATCAGGCCGTCTTGGCCCATGGCACTCTGGAGGCAGCTGACAGGTACCGGCTGGCCAAGCGGTCTATGGCTCTGGCAGTTGCTGAGGCAAAAATCCGGACATGGGAGGAGTTGGGAGAGGCCATGGAAAACGACTTCCGGATGGCTTCAAAGAGATTCTGGACCACTATCCGCCGTCTTCGGCGGGGGAAGCAGTGCACAGTCAACACCGTGTATGGTGGGGACGGTGTGCTGCTGAACTCGACTCGAGATGTTGTGGACCGGTGGAGGGAATACTTTGAAGACCTCCTCAATCCCACCGACACGCCTTCCAACATGGAAGCAGTGCCTGGGGACTCTGAGTCGGGTTCGCCTATCTCAGGGGCTGAGGTCACCGAGGTGGTCAAAAAGCTCCTTGGTGGCAAGGCCCCAGGGGTGGATGAGATCCGCCCGGAGTTCCTTAAGGCCCTGGATGCTGTGGGCGTGTCTTGGTTGACACGACTCTGCAGCATTGCGTGGACGTCAGGATCGGTGCCCCTGGACTGGCAGACAGGGGCGGTGGTCCCGCTTTTCAAGAAGGGGGACCGGAGGGTGTGTTCTAACTATCGTGGGATCACACTCCTCAGCCTTCCTGGTAAGGTCTATTTAGGGGTTCTGGAGAGGAGGATCCGCCGGATAGTCGAATCTCGGATTCAGGAGGAGCAGTGTGGTTTTCGTCCTGGTCGTGGAACTGTGGACCAACTCTATACTCTCGACAGGGTCCTTGAGGGTGCTTGGGAGTTTGCCCAACCAGTCTACATGTGTTTTGTGGACTTGGAGAAGGCATTCGACCGTGTTCCTCGGGGAATACTGTGGGGAGTGCTCTGGGAAAATGGGGTATCGGACCACCTACTCCAGGTGGTACGTTCCCTGTATGACCGGTGTCAGAGTTTGGTTCGCATTGCCGGCAATAAGTCGGACCTGTTTCCAGTGAGGGTTGGACTCTGCCAGGGCTGCCCTTTGTCACCGATTCTGTTCACTACTTTCATGGACAGAATTTCTAGGCGCAGCCAGGGCGTTGAGGGGTTTTAGTTTGGTGGCCGCAGGATTCGATCTCTGCTTTTTGCAGATGATGTGGTCCTGTTGGCTTCATTGAGCAGTGACCTTCAACTCACTGGATCGGTTCGTAGCTGAGTGTGAAGCGGCTGGAATGAGAATCAGCACCCCCAAGTCCGGATCCATGGTTCTCGCCCGGGAAAGGGTGGAGTACCATCTCTGGGTCGGGGATGGGGACTTGAGTCCTACCTCAAGTGGAGGACTTTAAGTACCTCGGGGTCTTGTTTGTGAGTGATGGAAAGATGGAACGCGAGATGGACAGGCGGATTGGTGCGGCGTCTGCAGAGATGCAGACTCTGCACCGATCTGTCGTGGTGAAAAAAGAGCTGAGCCAAAAGGCAAAGCTCTTTATTTACCGGTCGATCTACGTTCCTACCCTCACCTATGGTCATGAGCTTTGGGTAGTGACCGAAAGGACAAGATCGTGGGTACAAGCGGCCAAAATGAGTTTTCTCCGCAGGGTGGCTGGGCTCTCCCTTAGAGATAGGGTGAGAAGCACTGTCATCCGGGAGAGACTCGGAGTAGAACCGCTGCTCCTCAGCATTCAGAGGAGTCAGATGAGGTGGCTCGGGCATCTGGTTAGGATGCCTCCCGAACGCCTTCCTGGGGAGGTGTTCAGGGCACGTCCAACCGGTAGGAGGCCTCAGGGAAGACCCAGGACACGTTGGAGAGACTATGTCTCTCAGCTGGCCTGGGAACGCCTCGGCATCCGCTGGGAAGAGCTAGACGAAGTGACCGGGGAGAGGGACCTCTGGGCTTCCCTGCTTAGGTTGCTGCCCCCGCGACCCGACCTCAAATAAGCGGAAGAAAATGGATGGATGGATGAATGATTAAGATTTGTGTTTCTAATGCTATGTTTTGTACTTTTTGCAAAATGTGTTGACTGTTCCTAAATAGTTTTTTCACACAAAAAGTCAGAACTGTCCTAGTAAAGATAAAAGGAACAGAAGATGGATGGAAGTCAAAATTGCGTATAATATAATATAATATAATAAATATAATATAATATAATTAATATAATATAATATAATATAATTAATATAATATAATATAATATAATATAATATAATATAATAAAAACTACTCGAACCCTAAACGGAGGAAGTGTTTGTGAATGGAATTCCGCTATCACGTCCTCCATGATCCAGAAAGAAAGCAAAAGCATGAATGGCAGAAATATAGAAATTAATGGAAAAAGAGTGGTGGAAGTTGAAGGATTGTCCCAGATGGTTGTGGAAGGGGACGACAAGCTTTGCTTAGCAATGGCACAGAGTGGTTGTAGGCTTGATGGGTTTGGAACTGATAACTTAATATGCATGAGTGATTCCAGTCCGCACTTTCTCCTTGCCATTCAGAGGCCTTTCCCCACTGGGAAATTCTGTTGCTATTTAAAGTATACTCAAAACTGGCAATAACCAGTGGAAAAAGCAACACTGTTTGAAAGAATGCACCACAGCATTTGATGCGTGTTATAGGCATTTGTGTGTATGGAAAACGTGTTCTGCTTTCAGTACAGTCTGAACAAACGCGAATCAGTGCACAAATTGTAGTCGTCAGCAAGACTGAGTCAATCTGTATTTCCCCTAGTTGTATTCTGTCATCTGTTAGCATTTGAAGAATAAGTGTAATGATTTTGTTAAAAACAGATAAAGGATTTCTGTTTATGTCCATACGCACTGGTGCAACGCTTTTATGTTTATTGGCACAGGTGCATGCTGCGGCATAGTATGCGACTTTGAAGACACCAGAACAGGAAGTCAAGCAAAGTGGGGGGAATTTTGATGAAAGAAAAGCAGTGGAACAGCAAAAAGGTTGAGTCAAATGTTTTATCTACACCAGATGGAGTCAACATGGGATTTTAGAAAGCACAGTTCAACTTTGAATCCTGCTTATTCTGACAAACTTTCAGTCATACGGTATTACTGAATGTACTTTTTTTTTAACTGCAGGTCTGACTTGCGTCCTGTTGAAGCCACAGTAATTTTAGAGTCTGATGATCATCCTCTGAATTGTGGTAGGACTGTGGGAGAAATCAAATTCCGGGATTAAACTTTTTTTGGGGACGGTTGGTTGGCCAAGGAGGAGTATACGCAGCCAATGCATGACTGCATAGCAAGTCAGAGATGCTAAAAATCCTAATTGAATAATTGTATTGAATGGGTCTACATAAGATTCTCTATGAACTTCTAAGTTCCTAGCAGGACCCATACAATTTTTGCTATCTGACGCAAAATTTTTTAGACTGACTTGTGGTCAAAATAGTTCACTGTTGTTTTGCAATCATCCTACACACTTTAGACAATAACGATAACATACTGTAGATACTAGATCAGATAACAGCAGTGGCTCAGTTTTTTAAGGACCTTGAGAGCAACTTTGAATCTCTGCATTCATTCATTCATTCATTCATTCATTCATTCATTCATTTTCTATACCGCTTATCCTCATTAGGGTCGCGCATATGCTGGAGCCTATCCCAGCTGACTTTGGGCAGGAGGCGGGGTACACCCTGGACTGGTTGCCAGTCAATCGCAGGGCACTGAATCTCTGCAGACCAAATGAAAATACAACTAGTTGTTTGCATCCTGACCACTATGGAGATGCCCTTGAGCAAGGCGACCCTCTTCAGACTCAGCTCCGCGGCCCATCATCTCTGCCTTCTTCTGGGCTGCATGTGTGTGGTCTGATTGTCCGTGTGGTGTAATGAATGTAACAATATTCATTCATCCATTTTCTGTACCATTAATTCTCCGAGGGGTCATAGGTGAGCTAGAACCAATTCCCGCTAACTTTGGGTGAGAGGTGAGGTATACACTGGACCAGTCAATCACAGGGGACGGACAGACAGGCGGCCATTCATACTTATACTCCCCAGGTTCACATGACTGTGAGGCAGATGTGGTAACCACTACTCCACTGAGCTGCCCACATGTAACATAATATAGAATAAAAATTACAATCCCATTCAGGAATGAAAATAAGTGTTATGTATTAATAAATACATACAAAAATAACATTTACTCAACATTCATGAAATTGTGATTGCTCTCCCAGGCAGTGTCTTTAACCAACATTATTTTCATCTTTCATGGATTATTTCTACTCTTGTCATAGTAATGTTTTTATCAGAGCTAGCTTTCTCACCGCAACGGAACCACACCAGTAAATTTTTTTTAACTGGGGTGGGGGAAGAGAATATCATTGCATCTCCAAAAGGGGGGTGCTGCAAAAAAAGTTTGGGAGCCACTGTTATAACCAAAGCCACATCTTTTACATGGAAACGATGATGTCACTTCCCTATTTTTTTTCCCACTATTCCACTAGAATCTCTTAATTATGGGTCTAGTGCAGCAATATACCATGGCAAAGGTTGCTGGAACCACCGAGTGCAGCCTCTGCTGGTTTCTGGTTTTCTTTTATATCCAATTGCTCCTCGCATATGTGACAAATTGTGCCAGTTGCCACAGCGTAGAGAAAAAAAGAAACAGCTCTCTAAGATTTATGTGGTGCAGAGAAACATTTGGCCTTATTTATATAAACCTTTTTACTAGAGCAGGCCCCCAGGCAGCTGAGAGTGAGTGGACCAAGTGCCAACCCAGACTGTGGCCACACGTGTGAGCCAGTATGAGATATTGTAGTCAGGTGGGTGTAATAGCAGATTGTCCTGTAAGTCGTTATTGTCTGTCGGTTTGATGAAGGGCTACCACCAGCGGGCACAGCATTTCGTACCTGGGCCTTGAGTGGGGACTTAAGCAGCCCGATCTACCTCTACCACTATCACGTCAATTTAACAATGTGTTCATTCCGTAGTTAGGCTGAATACCATTATTATGAAAGCAACAACCCTACTTGACCCTGCACATGTTTGTTTTTCAGTTTTGAATCAATATTTATCTAACAACATTACAAAAACATTACATTACATTACAAAATGCGCAAGCACATAGCAGGGAGTACATGGAAACAATTACTAAATAATTTTCAAGATGATAAGTAACTATTCTCAATCTTTTGCTTTCAAGTCAGTCAAAAGTGTGCGTGTGTGTGTTTCAACTACTTTCCCGACAGTGAAACAATACCAAAATCATAACAGTGTTACTTTCTACTCTTGCAGAATGATCAACTCCTATGAGTGAGGGGGTATTCATGCTATGACAAAAAGGGCTCTGGGGGTACACAAGTTCAGAAAACACTGCCCTAAAGCAATGATTCTCAACTGATAGATAGTCAAAAGATACTCAAAAATAACAGATCTTTTTGTCATGGTGTTCGGTGTCTTGCTCAAGGTCGTTGCAAGAAAAGAGAGAGGACTACTATTCCTCGTTTTGGTCCATAATATTTTTGTCTCACCAGCATCTGCCATTGACAAACTGACCGTGGTTTTAGCATGGCTGAAATGGAAGACAAATTTATTTGGATATTACTTTCACATGACCTTGAGCTACACATGCAGAACCACTAGTCCAACAAGGACAGGGAATTAAAGAGTCCCTGAAGTAACACAGCATATTATAGCCTGCCTTGAATGTTGTCTTTTTATTGCATTTGGTCTGCTTTCCAAATGTCTCCTGAGAAAGCAGCGTTCATTCAAAAGTGACACAATAATGCATGCAAATGACACAATAAGTCATTCTTCATTTGATGCTCATCCTTCTCCCATTGTATCTTCTTACTTTCCCACATGTTTGCAGCCCAGCAGATTCTCGCCGGGGGCGTTTTGACAATGTAGCCCATATGAGCCCAGATTTATGTCCCATCGAGTGCTGCTCTCAGGAAATTGAGGAGTAAAAATCTGGGTTTGAACTGAATTTCAAGACTTAACTGTTTGAGTTGGAGGTTACTGTATGCTGTGTATGCACTGGGACTGTGTTTCCAGTTGAAGAAGAAAAACAACAGGTGGGCCTTTTACATTTACATTTGAGATGATGATTTGTGGAACATAAAATTAACAGTCAGCATCTTTCCCCTGGGAATTTGTGGAAAGTCATAAATGTCACCTTGAACTCACGCTGTCTTAAAAGCTATGAAATAACACAGTGAAATGTATTTTTATGTCCTTTTCTAGTGTTTTAATTTCTGTCCGTTATGGTTATTTACCAGAATATGTGTGACTGAATAAGTATCAAACTATTTAACTTAAGTATGAAATATTATTATAGTCTTTGGCACTTAAACATACAGCCTCGTTCAAGGCAGCATTACGAAAGATCTGTTAAGGAGATTTTTTCTGTTAATGTGACTGAAGTTGGCAAGAATTCAAATTCCATCAGGATGATTTACCGCTGACGCTCTTCGCTACTTCCATTTGGAAATGAATAGGTGTTTTCACTTTGCTTCCTTTCATTGCATCACATGGGAAATTGTTGTTGTTTTTTTAAGCTCTATAAGTCTACAACTTTGATTTAGGTACTGGTTATATAAATCAGCTTGACGTGGCTTAAATCATATTGACGGGAGTGTCAGAAGATGGCCAAAGCAAAGGATTCCCAGAATTTTCACTGCAATGAATCATTCTCTTGACAATTATTTGGTCAGAATTTCACTTTCTTTGTATGTGTGTATTCTATGTTTAAACTGAGTTATTTAGACTTACAATATGTCCTCTTTTGCTTTTTTGTCACATGTTGAAAATTGGAAATAATAATTTGATCATCAAAAAGAGATCAGTTTAAATAAATTATTTTACCATGAGGACTGAAAGTAATTGGCTGTGTGGCATTGAGTTACGCCCATTCAGACACTCTAAGGTTCTACCATTAGACATGTTGGGCTGCCGTGGGCTTCTTTCTAAATACTAATTTACTTCATATCTACAAGTTTATACAAATAAAAGCAAACCATAGTCTCTTTTTTATTAGAACTATTTTAATGCTATTGCTTGAAATGGTCATACTGGTCAGTTTGTCATGATTCTATTTTGTTATTGTCATTATGCAGGATTATGCAAAACTAACATTTCCACTAAACTTTGTAGGCCAGCAGTCTCAGTTAGATTATGTGCAGAAGCCCGGCCAAAGTCGGAGGCACTTGCAGGAACAAGCACATGCCAACACTGAAATCACAGTGAGCTTGTCACGCAGCGAAACAAACGGGGGGATCACTAGCCAGACCACTAAGTAACTAATTGTGGTGCCACCACAAAAATGACTGCACAACATGAAACGGGTAAGTAAACACACAGAGGAAAATTACTGCTGTGGGGAATAACAACAGAAGAAAAACCCCAAACAAAACAAAAGAGAAATTTAAAAAACAAAAGAGCAATTTTAATTGCCTGCTATTATTGCTGAACAAGCGCTGCACTGGTGGGGTCCCGATCCCGCAGCTAAATCGTCTAGTCTTTTAAATCAAACTTTTGGAGACAGTCCTAATGGTTAATTGAGGTGGAATCTTGCTAACAGCAATATCCTTGACTGTGAACTCTTTTCTGTGTAAAGCAATGGAATAGGTAACCATGGTTAAGAGAAGAAGATCTCTAAGGGAGAGCCCAGCCACCCTACGAAGAAAACTCATTTCGGCCACTTGTACCCGCGATCTTGTCCTTTCGGTCACTACCCAAAGCTCATGACCATAGGTGAGGGTAGGAATGTAGATCGACTGGTAAATGGAGAGCTTTGCCTTTCGGCTCAGCTCTCTCTTCACCACAACAAACCGCTGCAAAGTCCGCATCACTGCAGACGCCGCACCAATCTGCCTGTCCATGTCAAGATATATTCTATTCCTTCCTTGTGAATAAGACCCCGAGCTACTTAAACTCCGCCACTTGGGACAGGATCTCATCCTCGACCCGGAGATGGCACTCCTCCCTTTTCTGAGTGAGAACTACGGACTCTGACTTGGAGGTGCTGATTCTCATCCCAGCTGCGTCACACTCAGCTGCGAACCAATCCAGTGAGAGTTGAAGGTCACGGCTCGATGAAGCCAACAGGACCACCTCATCAGCAAGAAGCAGAGACCGATCCCTGCGCCCACCTGGTGCAAAATTACTATTTTAGCATCTTCTTGGATGTTGAAAGTATGACGAGGAGGGGGTCGATCAACAGTCTCATCAACTTATGATGAGATTCATGGCTGGTGATCGAGGCACTCAGTACACTTTAATGTATATATATACGGATATATATATATATATGTGTGTGTGTATTATAGATAGATAAATAGATAGATAAGTACGCATGTAAACACCTTAAATCCTAGATTAGATTAGAAGTTCCCAAACTTTTTTGCGCACCCCCCTTTTGGAGATGCATATCCACCAATATATATGTTGTAAAATAGAAGAAATACAAAAAATAGAGGAAAATGAAGAAATACAGAGAAAGACTATGTAAATGGCCACACGGTGGCTGAGTGTGTAGGATGTTGTCCTTACAGTCAGGAGATCTGGGTTCGAATGTCCGTCTGGGATCTCTGTGTGGAGTTTGCATGTTCTCCTAAATGGCGATTCTAAATTGTCCATAGGTGTGAATGGTTGTTTGTTAATGGTTGCTCTGCGATTGGATGGCGACCAGTCCGCCCGATGCCTCCCCCCCTGAACTCAGCTGGGATAGGCTCCAGCATACCCGCAACCCTAATGAAGATATGTGGCATAGAAAATGAATGGATGGACTTTGTAAATGGTTTTTACATACGTTGTTTCCAAACAATGCCTGTAACACAGCAGTAACACATCTCAGCCTTCAGAAACCTTTTAATGAACGCCTCCGCGGCTGCCCAGATGAAAGAGAAACCGTGCTTCCGGACCGCCGTCAATGTGTCCTACCGCCCCGAACTCCCGTCACAGGTTGGTGCACAGTGAGGAAGGCGGGGGAGGCCGGGGGCCAAGTCAGGTGTTGTTGGAACACTCGGCTAAATCAGTCGAGAATTTGAACACACCCAAAGCGTCCAAAAAATCCAGAAACATGGCTTCATTATTAAAGCTGCAGGGTTCTAAGGGAGAGAAAAAAGTAGCAGGTTGTAGTCCGAAAAATACAGTAATAATGAAAAGTGCTCATGGTAGCCCCGTGCCCCCCTGTCAGTTTGAAAACCACTGGATTATATCGATTTAGTAGATTAAGATACCTAGATTATGTGATTGAAAACTAGTTCTCCCTCTTGAATATGTGTGTTACTGCAACGTTGGAACAGAGCCGGTGTGCTGCACACACGCTGGTCTCCATAGTGGGATGTAACCCAGAATTAATTGTGGCCAAGTGGTTGATGATTGTGTAGAAATTCCTAAAATGTGCACTGTATGCACATTGCTAGTAGCTGTTCAAGATCATTTGTGTCCATGTTCGGTGAATGCAACATTAGCTATGTTGGAAATCAGACAAGCACAGTACATATGAAATGAGGAAGCCAAACGTACTTTTTGATGTAAAAAAGTAGACATCATGTCTTGGCGACCTGTATTGTTTCTGTGCAAACTGATACTCATCCAGGTCTAAATGCCAGACATAAATTGACACACACACACACAGGAACAGAACAACAGACATCGTTGGAGCATCAAAGGCCCACGGAATCAACATTCTTCGGCTATCATGAGAAGCAAGACATGGGGGCACCAAGGTCTGGCAACTACAAAGCGTGAAAGGAGGAAGGAAGCGCAGATGCAGATAAGATAACACCTGGACGGGCCCGATCGCCATTTGGTCCAGGGGAGGAGGGATGATTGATGGACACAGCAACAAAGAACTGTTGGCGTAGGCGGAGAATACAAAGACATCCTAACGTATAAATAAACTGTGCAGGGAGAGATACTTTGCTCTTTGCTGATCTGCTGTTGTAAGACTCATGTAGTTTCTGTGCTGGCAGGGATAGGTAATTAGCCCAGACGTCTGTTTTAATTTGGCTTGGTGTTTAAATAAATAGCTGTGTTTATCTCTCCTTCTATTTGGATTTATTGAACTCCCAATATCTCTGATCGAACCTGCTACAGTTTTTTGCGCCCAACGTGGCAGAGGGGGAGTTGGTGAGTTGATTGCTGGACGTTAATGGATGGATGATATTGAACGTTGTTTGTAAGGACGCTGTTCTTCGACATAGGAGTTGGTCTCCAAATCCACACATGGTCCGCTACAATCAAAGGTGAGCAGAAAACCTGTTGATTATTTCCAAATTTCTGCCATTGTTGTATTTGTATTACAAATTGGCAAATCACACTGAAAAATCGAGTTTGGATCTCGTCAGGTCTGGGATCTGAGCGCTGGGTTGGATTCCCGTGAGTAGCTCTCACAAAGACCCCGGGTGGTTCGAGTCCACGCCGTATAGGTTTAAAGGCCATCAACCAGTCTGGAACTGCTGTAAAATTTCCGCGGGTTCCAGTCCTGGGGTATGAAGTGAATTGATATTTTGAGAATAAGTTTGGGACTGTGTAAATTGTTCGTGAGTTTGGAAATCACAATAAGAGGAAGTTTACTTTGTACAAATTTGTTCACTTCGGGGAGTAAAACCCACGTTCGTGAGGCAGTAATAAATCCAGTGGGACTCAATTTGTAAGATTATATACGTGGATGGCGTCGTTATAGAAAGCGAGTTTGATAATGTTTGTGATGGTTTTGGTGGATGTAGTAAGATGAAGGATCCGCAGGCCATGTATGTACTGTTGGCAAAGCAAGTTTTAAGTGGAATGGATTGTAAAGATCATGGGAAGGAAATAGAAAGAATGAAAGAGGTGTGGAACAAGATAAAGGGACAAGAAAGTAGGGATATGGAGGAATTGAAAGTTAAATTTATGGAGGGCGAAAAGTTTGCTCATGATGATGTTAATGAAATTGGCCGCAAAATGGCGACGACCTCCTTAGTCAGAAGGAGAAATTTAAAGAAGCAGTGGAAAGAAGCCGACTTGGGGCGCATGATAACACACAGGACGGCTCTGGGCTGTCTGGGACTGGACAGGTCAATTTTTGTAAGTCCTCTCCACCAGAGTCATCTAAAGCGTCGGCACTACCACTGTATGGTACCGGCCCTTCTGGATTGTACCCAATCCTCAAATTTCAGGGAGTGGCGGACTTTGAACTTGACGAGACAGACCCACCACTTACACACAACTGACCATGCTCAGGGCGGCGGCAGGTCTCGAAGGCGCGGAAGAACACCGTCCTTTCGGGATGTATGCCCAGCCTTTCTTTGACACCATTAGACGGGAGCATCCACGACGAGCTGGAATAGCTCTTTCCGTGCTAGAATGGGCAATGACCTTTGACCCTTTGACATATTACACAAAAAATGTACACACTTGCACCTCACTTTTGGGTGAGAATCCAACTGCTAACGAGACCATTAGATCTTCCTTCCGTACGGCTGTGCTGAGGGGGAATGCCCGCTGACCTGCAAATATATTTAAAGATATATTTAAAGATGAAGAGTGGGCTAACTGTGAAAATCTAACCCATCACATGCGTTGTTACCGGGAGATCACTGAAGAGAGGAAAAAAAAGAAAGAAAAGAAAAAAAGAGATGTTATTACTGACCAATTAGAGAGACTACAATTGGCTGAGCCACTAAAACTAAACAGGCAACAAAAGTAATGTGGCGGGCCAGGGGCGGTGGAGCACCCCGGGGAAGTGGAAGGGGAATAAACAGAATGGCGGGCCCACCCCGCGCCTGTTTTCTGTGTGGAGCGCTTGATCACTGGGTTCGAGACTGCCCGTACCAACAGCAGCAGCAGAAATGGCTGGGGGCCACGTCCGGATGTGCCACCATATCATGCACATCCTGCAGCAGCAGCACCGGGTTTCCAAGCACCGGCGCCCGTGCCACAGAGGGGCCCGCAGGGCCGCAAGGGGAAATCTCTTCACTCAATCAGGTTGGCAACCTATCACACAAGCACCAGTTTTCACAGGACCTCCAGCAGCCAGCCAGTATTACACCGGCGCTCACTATCTGGCCTATGGGTGCTTGGGAGGCCCAGGGAGGAAGGACACGGCAGAACCCAACACGCCATCAGCTGACATCTATTGGGCAGCCTTGCTGGAAAATGACTACAAACAGCAAGGAGTCGTGGGGGCCTACTAGCTGTGGAAGCCCTGGATCCTAACCTGTGGTCTGTATCTCCCGCCCTCTGACCCGTTCCATTACATGTTGTACTAAGGCAGAAATGATGATGACACATATCGCAAGGCTTTTGAGGGCCTGAAAGAAGACTCAGGTGAATGGTCTTTAGAGTCAGACACACTGTATATTGGCAAAGAGGGTGTAGCGGCTCATGTATAGCTGAATCCGGCACAAGAGAACTGGTTCCGGATGGGACATGAATCGACACCCCACATCACTCTGGCAGTCTCCCCCGGTCACGAGGCACGACAACCGGGTCCTATGGTAAAAACGTTAGTATCTGAAAATTATTAGCAAAATCTAGATGTTCCACAGGTTCACTATTCACCCTCAGCAGAGACCTACAGGATTTGTGGCAACTTTTATGACAAAGCAGTGCTTCAACATCTGGAGGTAACAGGTGACCATGGTAGGGACCTATCTGATCACGATCTAGCAGCAGCACTGCTTGACTCCATCCCGGAAGGGGTGTGGTCGACAGGACCGTTTAATGTTGGTCTCAGCACAACAACCCCACCCATTCAGGTACAGTTTGTTGATTCTCGTGTCATTCACAGGCCGTAGTATTGTTGGCCCCAGGAGGCGGATGCGGGAATAGTGGAGACACTGTCGGGATTATGGGATGCAGGGGTCTTGGAGGAATCCTCCTCCCCTTGGTCGACTCTTTTACGGTCTGTTTTGAAGGCAGATGGTAAAAGTTACCGCTTGGCTTATGATTTGCGAGCAATAAATGACGTCACGATGACCCCTGTTCCGCCTGCCCCCAACCCCCACCGCATCCTCACTCTCCTGTCTCCTACATATGCACATTTCACAGTGATTGACCTGGCAAATGCTTTTTTCTGCCTGCCATTGCACCCAGATAGCAGAAAGTACTTTGCTTTTACATTTCAAGGACGCATATATCAATACACTCGAGTTCCACAGGGGTTCAGAAATAGTCCTGGTCTGTTAAATCAAGCGCTTCGACAAGCATTGTCGGACCTCGAGCTCTCGGAGATGTGCACGTTAGTCCAGTATGTTGATGATTTTTGCCTTGCTTGTGACTCAGCTGACACCTGTCTGGATGCCACCAAACGGTTGTAACTCAAACTACACCTTCTCGGGTTCAAAGTATCCAGGTAAAAGCTGCAATGTTGCAGACGCACGGTGTCCTTTTTGGCACGTGTCGTCTCAGCAAACGGCTATTCTATGTCAAATGATCACCGCCTGTCTATTCTGCAACATCCCAAACCACACAAGGTGCTTGACATGCTGTCCTTTTTAGGCCTCTGTGGGTACAGTAGGGTTTACATCTGCTGTTATGTCGAACGCACTTCTCCGCTCCGCGCCATGAGTAAAGCAAAAGGAGCCAAACATGGTAATGCAACTCTTGACCGGACGACTGAAACATCTACATGTTTTATTAACCTTGTGCAGGCATTGGCTACTGCTGTGGCCCTTGCCGTAACCCGACCCGACCATTCCTTTTCATCTGGACGTCTCTATTTCCGGCTCAGGGGCCAACGACGTGCTGTACCAGAGCCGAGACGGATCCAGACGTGTCCTCATGTATGTCAGTGTGTCTCTCGACCCCATTGAACAACGACAGCCCTTGTGTGTCCGTTTTGCGGCCGGCTTGGCCACCATCATCAACAAAACGCCTGACTTGGTGCAGAGGCAACCTTTGATTGTACTGACTGAACATTCTGTCATTGCTTTTGTGTCCTTGTCTGCTTTTACAATGTCCTCTCTACGACAGTTACGTCTGTAGAATGTTTTGGAGGGACCCAATATCCAATACTGTATGTACAGACCGGTGTTAACATGGTGGAGCATATGTCCTCCGGCGGCGTTCCACATGAGTGCGAGCTTCACGTGCCAACTGATGTACGACCTGACCTACTGACGACTCCTCTGCCGACTGGACTTGTCTACTTCATGGATAGTGTTACCCTGGGTTTGTCGGATCAGACTGGGAGTGTCCCAATCCGAGAGGGGGAGGATGAAACTGGTGGATGACATCACCGCCAATGACGACGCAGCCGATCTTCAACATCTCCCATCGGCTGCCAAGGATACCAAGGAAGGCGTCCCACCTGATTGTGACACCACCACATTCATACTGATATACAGGACGCCACTGATACACGCACACACAGATGCCTTTTTCTACTTCGCTCCATTGCAACTATTTTCATGACATTGATATATCTTGTCTTGGTAATGGGGGTAGTGTTTCTCATCGTTCTCTTTATCTGGTCTTTTCTACCCCAGGGGGATCGACCAGCGGCTGACGCACCCCAGGAGATCAACTACACAGCCCACAATTGGACGGTCACCTACCCAATTCGCACCAAAAGGAAGGTAGCCTACTCCACATGCAAGGATTTATCGGTACCATTGAACACAACCAGTTTGATTGAACGGGGCTGCCGGGTGGCATATATATTGATCATGAACGCCACCTGGGCATCCCAACAAGTGGACAACAATTGTTTTAGATACGATAATATCTTTCCCAAGAACACCAATGTCACCCAGAACAAACCCTTTTTCCACAACCACGTGGCAGTGATGAATTTTACCTGTGCTAATGTAAGTGCCGGCTTCATGTACTCTTTAGGGTCTGTACCACTGAATCGATGCTCGGAGATAATACCCTTTAATCAATCCCATCACCTGGTGTCGTGTGCGGACCTCTGGTGGTGGTGTGGAGGAACGGGAATTTATGACCGTCTTCCTGCCCTAAATATGACCGGAACTTGTGCGCAGATTTCTCTTCTTCTCCTAATTTCAGTGTTCCCCGTGGCATTGCAAAATTTTACTGATTTGGCTAAACGTATCCTCGAGACGGACGCTGCATCGTATCCAGTACTTAGCAGACGGCGGCGTACTGATAACTCATGGCTACATGGTGAGGACCCCACGTACATTGACGCAATTGGCATCCCCAGGCAGTTCCCGACGAGTATAAACTTGCAGATCCTATCAAAGCAAAGTTCGCATCCATTTTGCGTATTATTACATTCACTATAATGTTCAGCGGTTAGGCAATCAGAACAAGGCGGCTCTTCGGACAGTACATGACCAACTTAAAGCTACATCACTCATGGCCTTCCAAAATAGGGTTGTGTTAGATATGTAGATAAGATGCAGATAAGATAACACCTGGACTGGCCCGATACCCATTTGCTCCAGTGGAGAAGGGCTGATTGATGGACACAGCAACAAAGAACTATTGGCGGAGGCAGAGAATATGAAGACATCCTAAAGTATAAAGAAACTGTGCAGGGAGAGATACTTTGCTCTTTGCTGATCTGCTGTCTCATGGCTCATGTAGTTTCTGTGCTGGCAGGGAATGGTAATTAGCCCAGACGTCTGTTTTTATTTGGCTTGCTGTTTAAATAAATAGCTCTGTTTATCTCTCCTTCTATTTGGATTTATTGAACTCCCAATACCTCTGATCGAACCTGCTACAATAGAGGTCAAGCCAAACTTCTCCATGCTGAAACTGTTATGATCACTTGCTGTTGTGCCCCGTTGGATGCTCGGCTGGAGCTGGGACAACTGGACACACCTGCACCTAATCTTGGCTGCATTCTACTTAGGCTGAGTAAGCGCAGCTGCGAGACGCTACTTCCTCACCTTTCACTCTTGCTCGCACTCTCCTGCACTTATCTGAGCTGGCGTCTGTGTTTCTGTGTGTAGTCCAGTTGTATCAGTCTTCTTAGCCTAGCCTTGCCCAGCCTGGTGTGCTGCTAGCTGCGGCCCCCAGCGCCCTTAGTTTTGCTGTTGCTCTTAACTTGTCACTGGATGCAATAAAGATAATTGCTTTTATATGCACCTCCTGCCTCTGCATTCTTTGGTGCACCATGCACACACTGTAATATAAAAGAGAATAGGCACCATTTATAATGTTGCCAATTAGGCAATTTTGTTGCTTGGTCTGGCGACATTACAATCCTCCGTGACGACTGATTTTCTCAAAAGTGACTAGTGACAAATCTAGCGACTTTTTCTGGTGTCGTTAGGGAGTTTTCTGGTATTGTGAAAGCACGTCCCTTTCTACATTTTGTATTCTCACAAAGCGGCAGGGAATGCTGTTGTCAGTTCCGACCCACCCAAAGGCAGCAGTGTACAGTTTAAGTGGCACACTGAAGTGCAGTTTTACTCATTGAAAGTGCAAATGAATCACACATGCACAATGTCACTGGAGCGGAACTTGCCCTGTCTTACACAGCGAGATCTATAACACAAATGTTTCTTAATCATCAAGCCTGGATAAAAGATACCATCAATCCATTTTATACACCGCTTATCCACATTAGGGTCGCGGGTATGCTGGAGCCTATCCCAGCTGGGTTTGCGCGGGAGGCGGGGTACACCCTGGACAGGTCGCTAATCAATCGCAGGGCATATATAGACAAACAAAGATACAACCAGTCACACTCACATTCATTGGACCATTTAGAGTCGCCAATTAACCTAACATGCAGGTTTTTGGAATGTGGGAGGAAACCCACGCACGCACGGGGAGAACATGCCACCTCCACACAGAGATGCCCAACGGAGATTCATTCCCAGAACCTCCTGACTGTGAGGCCAACATGCTACCCATTCAGCTACCGTGCGGCCCCATGGTTTTATTGTGTTTATATATTATTGTCTATTGCCACTCTTCATTTAAAATGAAGTGCATTGTCTTACAATTCTTAGGGTAAATCTAAGTAATTGATAATCCTACTGTATTCTCTCTTTATTGTGAAGCTCAGTTGCTACTACATAAATTCGCCAGAAGAGTGTGCTATTCAGAAACACACTGAGCCATGTTAATGTGAGCCAGTTGTGCTACTTTCAAAAAGATGTCAACATGTGAATGGTGAACTTGGAGTGGCGCTGGTTGAGATAAAATATTAGTTATTTTATTTAAAAAAAAAACAAGACTCAAGTTTATTTGCAAACCATATGAAAATTAGACACTGATGTCATCTAGCGAGTTCCAGGACAGCCATTAGCTTTTTTTTCTTAGGGAAAAGTTGGCAACAATGGCCATTTAGCGTTTTGGGAGGTACACAACATATGGTCAGTAATCACAGTGGAACTGCATACAAACAGAAACGTTGCGCTAAGGTTTGAAAAATGGAGAAACCAAATTATTTCAGTAGTCTGACTAATATAGTGCATGAAAATGTACTGACTGACTTTTTTGGAGTTTTGTTTAATGTTAATACAGGTTGCTCGTTGTGAGGATAACAGAAGAGAACGATTCACAGACCTGCTGAGAAAGAGAGCTGCTGAGAAGGAAGCTCGTTTACCCACTGAGAGGTCGCAGCGTGTTTCCTGTAGCGCTTCATCTCGCAGCAGCTATACACTGTTCTTCCATTGCTCCCTGCAATATTTCACACTGATTGGCTGTCAAAAGGTTTCTGCATGTTTAATGAACAATGGCCTTCTGTGTTAGATTCACTGACTGGTTGAACATGGTGATTCCTGTTATGTCATAGTAGATGACAACTCCGATTTGGTTTGGATATGAAGCTGCAGTAGTGGAGAAAGTTTGTCTTGCTTCTTAAAATGGCAAAACATAACACAACCTCCCCAGTAATTACAACTGGCACTGGTAGAGAAGTAGAATTACATACTTGTGTTTATCTTGAGTCATATATAATACATAAGGAATAGTATTCTTGCATAATTATTGTAGAATACTTACTTTTTTGGCTCATTGATGAAATACATCTGTTTGTGCACATGTTCCCACACACGTGCATCTGTTTTCCTTTCTCTGCGACTGCCGCCTGTGTTTTTACTTGGTGGTGCTGTAAGCATACCCATCACAGTGATGGGCAAACCTGTAGCATTGCGTCACTGGCAGAGAACACAGCTCTGCAGGCCAGTAAACTTGCCTTTAATTTCTCTGCAACTGAAAACACATTGCAGAGGAAACAAGGACTCATTGTGAGTGTGTGTTCATCTCAGCACACCTCATATTTTCTACAGGCTGCTGGCTGCACCAGACTTTCAGCATTACAATAAAACACAAAGCAAGTAATTTAAGAGTGTTTGCATGCTATCCCCCCATGCAGAGGCCCTTCACACGTGCATACACACTTCAATAGGCCTTTAAATCCAACCACCAGGGTAAGATAACTGAGAAGTCGCACTGCTGCTGCTTTGCTGGGGGCTTAAAGGACAACATGGTGCTTATGTGTTTCATTCTGTAAGAGTGAAGCTTGATGAGGTATTAAAAATGAGTAAAAGTGAAAAGTGGGTGTATCATGACGGATCTACTTCGGGTGCTGCTGCTGAGATGTAAACCAGATGTGGAGTGGATGCAGTACCTACTTGAGAGGGAATGATGCCTGTGTGCAAATGCATAGCACCAGCATTTATTACAGCTCCAATGTAATTTTATGTTGCAGCAACCACACTTGGCAGAAAGTGGATACATTGGAGTGAGCTCGGCTTTATATGACACATAAATCATTTAAGCCGCATAAAGACGCTGGAGTTGGCAGTGTTCCGCCGTTGGAGAATGCCGCTGTTAGGTTGCTGATGTGGTTAGATAAACTCTGCTAATACACGGTGACTCTGCTTCGTTTTGCACTTTTTTGATATAGAGATTAAGCTGCAGGATTGATGATGAAGTCAATTCAAAACCAAAGTCTCACTTTTGTAACAAGTCTACAAAATTTTATGTAATTTAATAACAAGACCCTATATAAACGTTTTGACAGGACCTCTACTTTTGCAAATTTTATTAAACCTGTCTCTGTGCCTTGTACAAGGGACACGGTGTGTGGGTGTGTGTGTGTGTGTCAGTGACAGCGGTGCATTTGGTACCTGGGCCTTTTTGCGGCAGACAATGCAACAGCCAGTATCATAAATGGAAAAAAACGATAATGAAAATTGTCCGCGGTGGGGTTTCACAAATGCTTGCTCATGTATAGCGGAGGGATCATTACCACTGCACCATGCCAGCAATTTATACCACAACAACATACGGAGCTGTAATACCTATACTGTGACGGTACGTCCCTTGACTTTCGAATGCATAGTCACCATAGCACTACTGCTAGTAACTTCAGGCATTAGTAACTCGTTTTCACCTGTGATCAATGTTAGCGGCGCTTTTAAACTCAACCAAATGTATCGAACTTAGTGATTGAGGGTACAACATCATCCCGGAGCAGAATAAATATATACATAACAAAAATATAAAACCTTTTAAATCAAAATACAGAAGTCAATTGTGTCACGATGGGTGTTTTATTCGTGACAGTTGTTTAAGTTTCATGTTTTTTCTTGCCTCCTTTGAGTTGTCTCCCTAGTTTAATTACACACACCTGCCTCTCGTTACTGCCTTGCTATTTAAGTTCAGGTGTGTGCACCCTTAGTTGTCGGTTCATTGTTACTTTTTCCTTCTTCCCGAATCGTTGTTTTGTTCCTGCCCCTGCTTCGCAGCATTATTATTAAAAGATTCCTGCAAACCTTACCTGCCTGACGTCCAGCTCTCTGCATCCTCGGGGTCGCTACACCATGCCGCGACGATACCGTAACAAATTGCTTTTCCACATCAGCCATTATGGCTTGTCAAACAGTTTTGCTCCGATCAACCAATCAGAGGATGGTGCAGATATGTGGATGACAATTAGAAACCACATGTTAGAATGTCAAAGACAATAAGTTGGCTCTTTTGGACTGTGACATCCACATTGCAGAAGACAGGAGCCTCCATGTTGGGGTTCACAGAAACCACACACACACCGACCAATACTTAGTTTTTGATTCACACCACCCACTGGAACACAACTGGGCTTTAATCAGAACCCTACAACACAGAGCTGATAATGTTCCCACCAGCCGACAGGCCAAAGAGAAAGAGCATAAGCACCTTAAGAGATGTCCTCAAAACTTGTGGTTTCCCCAGCTGGTTGTTTGTATAAAGTGCATCTCATTCCAGAAAGGATGAACGCAACATGGATGAGGAAGAAAGGGATAGCAGATGCAATAACATTTTCATCTCATATGTCTCAGGTCTATCTGAGAAACCCAGAAAGATTTTTAACTACATACCAGTACACATCAAACCTGGTAACACTCTGAGAGAATCAGTTGGTACTCCCTGAAGACAGGACACCTCATACCCAGAAAAACAATCAGGTGTATGCTGTCTAGGAATGCACCCATTGTGTAGACAAAGCTGCCAATGAGTAAGTGTGTGTCACAACACAGAGCAGCTAACTGTTCAGGTCAAGGTTCAGCTGCACCTAAAATAACGGCACTTTATTGATGTCAAAAATACACAAAATGAGACAAATGAAGACAGACATGAGAAGACAGATGGTTTGAGAGAGGTCTGAGGAAAAACATCTATGTTCATCTATGAAACCATTTTTGGACAGAGGGGAGGGCTGCAGCACAATTTTTCTCCCACATACAATGCTGTGACTTGCAGTATTTTCATCGATTCCAAAAAGATGAAATCATTTAGCCTCTAACAAATAAACAATACAAAGTCATTTTGGTTTCAGGAGTGTCCATGACCATCATTACATCTGAATGGAATGCTAAAAAAAGTTATACCACCCAAACAACCATCATTGGCTATAAAAGGCCCTATGCCATTATATCTGAACGATGGTCATTTGACACCACAAAAGAGCAAAACCATTTCTGTCTGGACATGCCTTCTCCTTTAAAGAATAAATACAATGGTTCTTGCACCAGTTTATCAGAGGCGACCTGTTCTCTCTAGCCAGACTAGTGTTTGTGGCACCCAGTCATTGAGGATGAACTGATGAAGCCTGCTGTAAGAGAAGCAATACATCTTCTAAGACATCCTCATCGATCCAGTTGCGATAGATTCAATGCCTTGAGAATACAATGGCCTGGATGAATGAGAATATTCGCAGCCAATCAGAGGATGGGAAATGACGATGTCACTGAGGACCACCTGGCAAATTAGAAATATGATTGATTAAAAAAAACAAAAAAACAGCCCCACTGTGTATGTTACATAGGCCAGCACAACAAATTCTGAAGGCCCATACTACATTGATATGGCAACACATAGAAGCTGAAATCTGATTGGACAAAAAAGTCTGACATAAGCAGCAGCCAAAAACATGCTACTAAATGAAGATAACCGGCTGTTGGGAGTTAAGGAATACAATTTCATTGTATCAATAATAGCAATGACCACTGGTAGTGTATGTGTGTAAGCATGTGTGTGTGTGTGTGTGTAGCATGTAATCTATTTATTGATTGTATCACCCTGTCCTTGTATTTTATATTTATCTATATTTTTGTGTTATGCCTGTTTGCTTTGTTTGGTCTGCTAAGATATCAGTAATTATAACTCAATCATGCGTTACACGCAAGGCGCCATGAACAAACATGACATTGGTCTTTGTTGTCTAGTCTCCTGCATACGCTCCCGTTTGAAAAGCAGCGGACACAGTAAACGGTGGCACGTGCCTGATAACAGCATGGGAGTGATGTCCTCGAGAAGTGGAGAAGTCTGGACAAAGTGTGTGTGTGTGTGTGTGTATGTGCGTACACTCTCAAATGTCATTCCATGCCCACACCTAGATCTTTATGAGTTCACACCTTCTTGGTTCCATTGTGGAAAAGAGAAGCTGTTTCCATTAGAGGAAGGCACTTTTTACCTCTTTTTCCCGTATTTCATCCTGCAATAGCTGCTCTATTATACTTTCATCCAATATCTTTCTTTACATGCCATTGCTATGTCCCTAATTGTCTCAGTTAGAAGTTATCACTTCCCATCAGTCCTTGTTGGTGGAGGCCTGATTTAACTGCTACTCACTAGAAATGACAGAAGGTCATCTTAGTTTTATTCCATCGCGTAGAACTTGAGGTTCTACCTTAAAAACTCACTTGTTTTTCCAAAGCTAGTTCCTAATGAACCCACAAACCCACCTCCTTTTGTAAAAAAGTATTACATGCTCCGCAGGGGTCACAAAATCACAGTACAGTGAACCCTCGTTTATCGTGGCAGATGTCAGGATTCGCACGGCTAGCTCGGCGCGGCATGGTGAAAACCCCGGGGAAGAAGCGAGCAGCACGTCAGGCAGGTAAGTTGCAGGAATCTTTTAATAATAAAGAATGCTGCGAAGCAGCGGAAAAACACAAAAACAGGTCCGCAGAAAAACCAAGCACAAATGACAATGACCCGACACACACGGGCACACACACCTGAACATAAATAGCCAGACAAACAAATGAGGAACAGGTGCGTGTAATCAGAGAAAACTAAAGTGCAAGGAAAACATGTGAAACCAGGAAAACAACACAACACAGGAAATCCAACTCGAAACCAAAACCAAAACTGTCACGGGAACAACACCTGGATCAGATCAGAACTGGCCGCGATAGCCGAAATCCGCAAAGTAGGGACACCATATTTATTTAACAGGTATTCAGTATTCATCCATCCATCCATCCATTTTCCTCCGCTTCAGTAGGGAAGCAGCAGCTTCAGTAGGGAAGTCCAGACTTCCCGGTCCCCAGCGACCTCTTCCAGCTCAATCGGGAGGACACCAAGGCGTTCCCAGGCCAGCTGTGATACATAGTCCCTCCAGCGTGTCCTAGGTCTTCCCGGGGGCCTTCTCCCGACTGGGCATGCCCGAAACACCTCACCAGGGAGGCGCCCGGGAGGCATCCGGACTAGATGCCCGAGCCACCTCAACTGGCTCCTCTCGATGTGAAGGAGCAGCGGCTCTACTCTGAGCTCCTCCCGGATGGCCGAGCTCCTCACCCTATCTCTTAGGGTGAGTCCAGCCACCCTACGAAGGAAACTCATTTCCGCCGCTTGTATCCGCGATCTCATTCTTTCGGTCATGACCCATAACTCATGACCATAGGTGAGGGTGGGAACGTAGATCGATCGGTAAACAGAGAGCTTTGCCTTCCGGCTCAGCTCTCTCTTCACCACGACGGTCCGGTACAGCGACCGCATTACTGCAGATGCTGCACCGATCCGTCTGTCGATCTCACGCTCCAACCTTCCCTCACTCGTGAACAAGAACCCGAGATACTTGAACTCCTCCACCTGAGGCAAGACCTCACTCCCAACCCGGAGGGTACAGTCCACCCGTTTCCGACTGAGAACCATGGCCTCGGATTTGGAGGTGCTGAGTCTCATCCCAGAAGCTTCACACTCAGCTGCAAACCGCTCCAGTAAACGCTGAAGGTCACAGCCTGATGAGGCCATAAGGACCACATCGTCTGCAAATAGCAGAGACGAGATCCTAAGGTCACCAAGCTGGACTCCCTCAACACCTTGACTGCGCCTAGAAATTCTGTCCATGAAGATTATGAACAGAATCGGTGACAAAGGGCAGCCTTGGCGGAGGCCAACGTTCACCGGAAACAAGCTCGACTTACTGCTGGCAATGCGAACCAGGCTCCTGCTTCGATTGTACAAGGACCGAATGGCACGTAGAAGCGGACCATCAATCCCGTACTCCCGGAGCACCCCCCACAGGACACCACGAGGGACACGGTCGAATGCCTTTTCCAGGTCTACAAAGCACATGTAGACTGGTTGGGCAAACTCCCACATACCCTCGAGTACCCTTGCAAGGGTGTAGAGCTGGTCCAGTGTTCCGCGACCGGGACGAAAACCACATTGCAGCTCCTCTAACCGAGGTTCGACTAACGGTCGTACCCTTCTCTCCAGCACCCTGGAGTAGACTTTCCCAGGAAGGCTGAGGAGTGTGATCCCCCTATAGTTGGAACACACCCTCCGGTCACCCTTTTTAAAAATGGGGACCACCACCCCGGTCTGCCAGTCCAGAGGTACTGTTCCTGACTTCCATGCAATGTTGTAGAGGCGTGTCAACCAACACAGTCCTCCAACATCCAGAGCCTTGAGAAATTCTGAGCGGAACTCGTCTACCCCCGGAGCCTTGCCACTGGGGAGTGATTTAACTACCCCAATTACCTCAGCCACGGTGATAGAACTGTCCACGTACGTATCCTCAGACTCTGCTTCCTCTATGGAAGGCATGTCAGTGGGATTGAGAAGGGCCTCGAAGTATTCCTTCCACCGACCAACTATATCCACAGTCGTGGTCAGCAAGCCCCCGTCCGCACTGTAAACAGTGTGAACTGGGGGCTGCTTCCCCTTTCTGAGGTGTCGGACGGTTTGCCAGAACCTCTTCGAGGCCGACCGAAAGTCGTGCTCCATAGCCTCACCGAACTCCTCCCACACCCGAGTTTTTGCCTCGACCACCGCTGAAGCCGCATGCCGCTTGGCCTGCCGGTACCCGTCAGCTGCTTCGGGAGTCCCACAAGCCATCCATGCTTGATAGGACTCCTTTTTCAGCTTGACAGCAGCACTAACCCTCGGTGTCCACCATCGGGTTCGGGGCTTGCCACCACGACTGGCACTGACCACCTTGGTCGGTGACGTATTCAGTATTCAGAATTTTAAAACCCTCCCTTTACATATTACTGTTAACAAACCACCCTTTACAGTAATGTACAGATATCTACAATACATACATACGTACTGTAATGGAAAAAATCCGCAAAGTCGTGAATCCGCGACAGTCGAACGCGAAGTAGCGAGGGTTCACAGTATATGTATGGTCTTGCAGGCATCCCAAGAGAACACAGAGAATAATAAAGGGTCATTAAGGGGTTATGTCAATAATTCCTGTAGTCTTCTCTTTATACACAAGGTTGCAACAAAACAAGATGAACTTTGGCTGCCTTCATTTGTTCATTTCAGACAATGGCAACATGTTCGGGGCCTGAAACCATTTACGATCACAATTTAACCTATCGACTATCTAAAGTCTAACATTCATGAACTGTGTGAAGAAACACAGAGTTCTAGGTTGAGATTCAAACCCGCAACCACTTGGCTACGAGGTATACTGCTAACCATATGCTTCACCGTGCTGCCTTTTGGGGAATTCATCAAGAGAATCTGATAGTGGTCATTTTCTAAAACTTCTTATACTCTTATTGGCCAGCCATCTTGTCCAGAAGATTACATTGTGGTTCTGTAATGACTAAAATCTATTTAAAATATATATTGCTTGTTAAATAAAAGGATCAGATGACTTTAAATGATTGTGATCTATGAGTAAACACACTGTTCTCCTTCCTATCTGAACAGCAGGTCGTTCTAGATCAGGGGTTGGCAACCCGCGGCTCTGGGGCCACATGCGGCTCTTCAGCCTTCTTGTTGCGGCTCATTTCCCTAAGCGCGGTGATGTTTTTAAAACACCAAAGTAGGGAAAATTTGCGTTTTGAAAAATAATTTAAAATATCAGATTCGCTGCCAAGTCCATGAACGCATCTAGAGTGTCTTCTGACTGCTGATTGGTTGAGCAAGGGAGGGGGAGGTAGGCTAGTGCAGCATTGAGTTTCACTGCATCGAAGAGAAAAAGGTGAAGGACTTTTTTGGTTGAGTGTGAAACAAGTGACTGCACAGTAAAATAAAACAATGTAATTAACGGGAGCATAGCAATTTGTTTTATTCCGAGAAGTGCGCTGTAGCTATGTACTCACAGCCTGTGACACGCTCATCGCCCAGTTTATGTGCAGCGGCAGTTGACTGACTGTGCGCTCACACATCGGAACAATATGTGCTTTCACTTTTATACACGCAAATACACCGTGGTAAATTCGGCTCCATAGCTACAGCAGCAGTCCTTCCTCAATTTTGACTTTTGTGGTTCTAACAGGTAACGATTCAAGAGATTGCACTTTTAAAAAGTTTATAAGTTCTGTAATGTTTTGCGGCTCCCGAACAGAGACAAAATGGCTCTTTTGATGGTAAAGGTTGCCGACCCCTGGTCTGGCTGTGCTGTCAGTTTAAAACACACGTGCCACTCATTTCCATGATAAAATACTGCAGGATACAGCTGCTATCCAAAACAGACACTATCAGAAATGCAGTTCCTTCCGCTCTGTCTGCTAGTGGTCTGCAATTTCAGGATGAATCTGCAAGACGCAGCTAAACATCTAAACTGAGCAACATGCATGCTTTCTTGGAGTATGAATGGATGGGATAGGATGAAAAGGAAGTAAAGTTGCATACCGGATACTTAAAATGCTTTGAAGGATATATTTTCAGGAGAGCTTGGATCAACCCACCAGAGACCATACTGTTGAGTTTCCAAGTGTGTTTTAAATTTTTGGAGACCAGATGTTTTTGAAAATTCCCACATTTATGACCTCTTGATGCTGTGTGTGTGTTTTTTCACACTGAACTGTAAATGGAGGGTAAATAGAGGAGGTTAAACCGAGCACAGTCCACACACAGGTGAGAAAGACCCAGCAAACCAAATGGTCAAACAAATAGTCAATTTCAGACACCTGCTTCTCACTCTCTAATGGTTTGTTGATTTACTTCAAGCCATTTTCTTATGCGGTATGTTCTCATCCTCTGATCCTAACTAGTGCAGTGCACAACTGCAACTATATTTACCTTTTGCAATGGTCAATCCTTCATAGTGTTTTATGACCTAGACAGCTTGTCTTGCCACTGTGCACAAAAGAAGCCAGATATTCTGGCAAAAAGCTTGTGCCATAATGAGACAGTGACGTCAATTGGAACCGGAGCCTTTGCATTAGTGATTGAGGAACTCAGGATAAAGCTCTTGCATGTGCCAAAAGAATGTGGGGGAGATACACTTAAAGTTACAATCACACTTGGATGACTTGGCAAATGAAAAATACTGCATTTGGATCGAAACATCACAAAATCTGCAAATTTCAAACCATTTGTCTAATTTTCTAGTTGATAGTAATTTGGGGGTCCATCTGTCTGTATGAAATATCTACCACATGTAGAAGCAAAATCTGTTGCTTTTAAACAATATGTGTGTTTTCAGACTTCTTTTCAGTTATAAATTGACACGGGAAGAGCTGTAAAAATGTTCTGTATATAATACTTTGGCCATTTATTATTTATAGCTTACTTTTAAATATTTTAGCGGCATAGAAAATGAATGACTAACTGTTCATGGGTTGCTGTGTTGCGCTGTTTCTCCAAATTGTCAATTTTGTGCCGCAGCGCCTGTACGATGCACTAGGATGGCATCTGCTGGTGCTTGGACGCCGCTGGTGTTGTTGCCAACACTCTAGCGAGTGCTGGTCCGCTTCTAGAGTGGGAATGTACTTTTGCAGCCGTGGCGTTGGAGCTGTTATTCCACACTGCTGTCCCCCCCTAATTTTTGCCTACTGTGCCTACTATGTCTACGCTGGCTACTCCTCTATTTAACATTATTCTGAACTGGTTTTTAATGTGACATACACATGAAAAACGATATTTTGTACAAATAAATCTAAAAGCCTCCCTCAATGGATGAACCTGTGAGCATTTGTTGTGTTGGTGCCAGGGCCATCTTCCCTGGGTGGCGTTGTTGGTTGGTTTTAAAACCATTTTCTTTTTGTGTCCACCGCCACAACTTGACAAATTGTGACTAATATAGACATTTGTTCAATCTGTTCTTTTAAACCATTATTGGTAACATAGTAGCCCTGGGTGACCATATTTTGACTACCAAAAAGCAGGACAATGAAGTTTATGCAAAAATGCCTTATCATTTCAGCTCATTTCAAGTATGCCTCTTCTGTATGGATGGAAATTATCATATTACAAAATACTATCTATAATCAAAGATACAAATCCCAAAGAAAGAATGCTCAAAAACACTGAAAATCAGAATGACAAAGGAACCTAAGGTCAAATGCTTGTTACGTTTTGGAATGTAACTAATATTTTTGGCAAAAATGTGCCGTCTAACCTTGCAAGAAATTGGAAATTTTACGAGACTTCAACCCAGCATGCATCAGAAGATTAACTCTGTGCATATGTTTACATTTTTTGCGGCAACACTGATTCAAAAAGCCGTCTATAGGGAAGCCTCACAAGGATTCCCTCTAATGAAGCTGAGTGCCTTAATGTCACTCAATACAACAGCCCAATGAAAAGCACTTTCACCACTCTCTAAAAAAACAAAAACAGGATAACCAGGACAGAATGTTAAAACAGGATATGTCCTGGGAAAACAAGACCTTTTGTCACCGTGTGATAGCCAGTGGTGGTGTTTATATACAGCACCTTTAAGTCACACAACTTTTATAAAAATCATAATTGTCCAATAAGAGTTAGATTTATCTTATTCTCCCAAAAACAAGACTTACTTTAATGGAACATCATAACCACATGATGTGTATAATGCAATATACTTTTAGACAATGCTTTTTCCATCAAACATTGTCTTGTGTATGTATCTTGAGATATGATATTAAACCATGAAAACATACAGTGCATTTTTGAAAAACATAGAAGGCATGAATTCCAGAATGACATGATTGTGCAGCAGTGCAGGACCCGACTGAGGCAGTAGCTTAGATTGCCAATGAGTAGACTGTAGTGAGCCAAGGAGGAGGTCCATTGTGTTGCAGAATCATCCTGCCTGCACCCCTGCACATGGCGTTCTACACTTGGTACAGCGACAGCAATGTAGATGGGTTAAGTCGAAGAGCAGGTAAAGTAATAAAATTGGTGAATTCAACTCACAGAAGGAAAAACAGCATCGTTTGTTCCACCTCCTGCTGCTCTGGTACAGCCAGGCTGGATTTGGGGTTGGATATGCAAATAGAGTCCGTCTGCCTTCCCCCTTCTGCTTCTCAGTGCTTCTTGCACACACACAGACACACATACATATACTCATTCATGCAGAGTGGCGTAGAGGGGTGAGCTTAGACAGCAGGTTTCACACACACGTGTGTGTGTGGAGCTAATGAATTTTCTGGAGGCATACTCACTATCTCTCCTTTTGCGTACCTTTGTGTTGTTCTTACGCCCCCTCCCTCTTGAGCCTCATCTCCCCTCTGTCCTATATGTGAACATTGTGGTTAGTGTGCGAGCTGAAGGCAACCTGGGCAAGATGCTGCTTATGCTACAGCTGTTTGGACTTCATGTCTCCTTCAGGGCCCACTGAGGAAGACAATACTGCATGTGTTGTGAGGAACTTCAGCACAGGACCCTGAGGAACCCACAGCTTCCACTCACCAGTCCTTATTTCCACTGCAGCCAGCATCATTTTTCAGACAGAGGGATTCATTTTAAGGCAAGCAAAACAATGAATGGCCATCTGCACCACGTTCTTGTGCTATTCTTTCTTTTGGGAGTGATGCTGTCTGTGATGGACGGCAAAGGAACTTTCTATGGAGGCTATGTCAACCATTTTTATGGACACAGATACAACATGTACAAGGCTGGAATCAACCCTCAGTACACCCCAAACAAGCCTCTGACCCGCCACAAGTAAGTGCTTTCCTTTAGGCATGGATGTCATTCATTTTCATTCACTAGTCCACGTATGCAGAGAGTTTTTATTGCCAACTGGACCCCCACCCCACTCACGCTAACCATGAGAAACATCAGTTCACTAAGATTACTACTTTGCAGAAATATGGTTTTAGTTATGGCATTAGCTTTGTAATTGACCCTTCTTTCTGACCCCTTTTTGTGGTACACACCTAAAACCATCTGTACTTGAGGCTAGATATTTGAGAGGAAGAATGTCATGATGGCTTCTAAAAAGAAAACCCTTGCTTTGGTCTTGTTAGTGCATGACGTGATGGCAAGTGTATTGATCCTTCAGTCTTTGTGTGTGTGGTGAGAGGAGAGCTCCATTAGAAGAAGACTTGAAAGTACAGCTGGGCACCCCCTTCCAGAGGGTACTGGTGTAATCTCCAATCAAAAATATTTTTGTCCCCACATTACTTCCTTTGTATCATACAAATGAGGCAAAAGATGTTCTGTTTCTGATCAGATGCAGTATGTGTCCTAAATGCAACATTCCAACGTGATACTTTGTTGGCGGTCACAGTACATGAGCAGAGAGGAATAACAAACCTTGTGATATGCTCGCTATTTGAAAGTCATGAAGCTGTGAGCTGAAACAGAACCGTGATATATGTTTTTCCTGGGTAGACATGGCTGATGTTTGGCCTGCAGGGCTTTCATTTTTTTCCTTTCCTTCCCTGTATCTTTTGCTTGGCTTCCCATGAGAGCCGTTATGGCTTTGGACAACTCCCCAGCTACCTGCTGCTTCACTCAAACTGCCACATAACACTGCCTAAGTCTGCTATGTGTGCTCACCTTTTACAAAATAGGACACCCGCCATCCCACACCCAGAAAGCAGATCAACTAAAATCACCTGAAAAACTCACAAAAAGACACAAGATGCTTTGAAATTGTGATTCAGGAGAGCAAAATGAATGAAACTGGCCGGGACAAAAATTATGATAGCCTTAATTAAATGTTTTGTTGCACAGTCTTTTGAAGCAATTATTGCAATCAAGCACTTCGTGTAATTCGAAGTGAGACTCCTGTCACCTGTCAATTGGTATTTTGGCCCCTCTTCATGAGCAAGCTGCTCTGTCAGGTTTGATGGGTTGTTCTGCAGATTGCCTGTTGCTGCTCTTTCCAAAAATTGAATTTAAATCGGCCACTTCAGTTCAATGTTTTGCCCTTGGCAATCTTTGAGTGTTTTCGGTTGTGTCTTTTGGGTCTTGTTAGAGGACCCATGACATGCGACTGAGGCCAAGCTTTCTGACAACACATTTACACCCCAGATTGTCTTGACAGTCTTGAGATTTTATTGTACCCTGCACAGACTAAAGACACCTTGTGTCAGATGCATAAAAGAATAACCCATGTTTCACGGGGGATGGAGGCACTTGCAGTACAGCTGCATCCTGAAGGGGTATGGGTGTGCGTGAGCTGCGAGGTGCTTTTTGACATTGACATCTTTCCACAGAGGAAATGCCAGTGTTTTTTTTTCTTAATCAAAGGCAGCTAATATATTTGTAAAATCTGTTAAATGAATGAGTGAGTTTGACTGCTATGATGGAGGTTTATATACCCAAACTCACCAAAATTTTCTGGGAGTAGCAAAGTTTCCACTGTACTTCATATACAAACGGTAAAAACCCAAATGTTTTTCAGTGTTTAAAAAACGAGCAGTTGGGTGTAAGACGTATGTGAAAGCAGTTTGAAACCCCAAAAAAACCTTCTCCTATTTTTTTCTTTATGTCCCATCTGCCAAGAAAAATCCCCCAAAGTCTATGCCTCACCAGCCATAAGCCCGCACTTTTGTCAGGTTCTACTCACACTTTTATCTGCGTCTATATATGTACTTTGGTTGCTCTATAATAGTCTGTCATTTTTTTGCTGCCAGGTGATGGTAGTCCACTTGAGCCTGCAAGTCTAACTATAGCCTTTACAAAAGAGCTACTGACCTACCTTGACCATATTAGACCCTGAGGACACATACATACACAAATAGTTAAGAAGTATAAAAAGTGAATCTATATCTGCATAACTGCATGTCACAAGGGACTAGCATATGTTTATAAATGCACGTGGCATCTCACAAGCATCTGTCATCGTGATCAGCTATGACACACCAGTGTAGCACAAACACAACAGGTGTTTTTGTCCCCTGGCAAGGCTGTGTGTTGATGTTGTACATCAATTAGAATCCCAGCAGATGTCACATGCCATCACTGATCAGGTCAAAGATATTGTTTATCCTAGGACTTTTCAATGATGCATGGGACAGAGATCAGGGGGGGAAAGGTCATAGAGTTGGTAGAGGCCAAAGGGCTTGTTGTAAGTTTGTATTGGGTGTCCAGTGGAGAGAAGGGAGCCAGTCTCCACTAAGGGATCACAGGGCCTGGCTAGTACACTCCCAGGCAGGCTTCACACAACATATTCATCAAACTTTCCACTTTAACCGAACTATGTGCTGATAAAGATGTATTGCTTTTGTATGGAAGTCCACAGTGAATGTGGTTTATTTATGATAAACGTTATGCCATGTTCATGTGCCAACATACTGCACGTTACCAGTTCATCAAATTCTGTTGGAATTTATGTAGTGTGGGACTGCATGTAGGAAGGGTGCACTTTTGCCATCTAAATCCTGAAGGCTCTCACATTTGATTCATTTAAATATGAATCTGTTGATACTTCGTCCGTTACTTAAAATGTATTAGAGTAATTAACACCTGCGCATAGGCCATGCCTCTCTGTTATGACGGCAGACAGAGGCACAGTCTAGCATCCAACAACGTCACAAGTCTGACACTGTTTAATAACTTTATTCTGACTTAAACATGTCAACAGCAGTGCAATTCCAACATCATATACCAAGGATGTCAATTTGCGGCCATTGGGTTGTTTTTTTTATTGGCCCGTGGCATAAAGTTGTAAAATTAAACCAAAAGAAACACAGGCTTTGATGCAAAGCCTTAGTCCATACAATCACCACTCACTGAGATGTTTAGTCGGCAAAATACAAACAAAATGGTTTGCACTCTGCAAACTTTGCAGAAAATGTTCTTTGCTACGATGCAAAAGAGGTGCTGCTCTTTAATAAAGTTAATAAACCAGCAGAAAGTATGAGTTGCTTGTGAGAAAATACAGTACATGTCCCAAACGGCAATGCCATAACTACTTTATTATGATATATACATACAGTGATACCTTGGTTAACGTACACCTAGGTTACCACGTTTTTTCAGTTAACATCGACAAGTTTTGCCTTGGCTTATGTTCGCCTGCTTGGTTAGCATGCAACTGGGGCAAGTAAACTGTTGTATCTGCGCTTGGTTTGTTTACGGAGCCACTTCAATCACACCTCAAGACAAAATCTCACAATACTTAGTTCACTTTTGGCTTCTGCAGCCTGTAAGGCACCTACAGTACATGTGATGCAATGAAGTGGTCAAACCAATGGACCTTCACATTGATGACTACTGCCATTGCATGCATAGTGAGTGTGACAAATTCTAAATAAGCCGCTATGAAAGGAGCTTGCCAGTGACAGCAACATTCCAAAAAGATTGACTACCACTACTGAATTCAAGAAAGTTGAATCATTTCAAAGATGACGTCCATGTTGCCGCTCTTGGCAGGAAGTAGTGGAAACCCTCATCAACAATAATTACCACCCTGACGATGTCCGATAATTCACGATTGGCCCACAATATTATCGACCCGATACTGGTATTAAAATGTGATATCGGTCAACATCCCTATAATATACAGTATATGATATACCCTATACCTATAACCTATAATACAGTAACCTACAGTAACTAGGATCTTTGGCAGCATCATCTTCCTACTTTTCCCTCCCACAAAACAGGTTCCACACGGCATACATGTTTACATGTTTGTGATGAACTGCCAAAACATGCCCGGTATCATGTTAAACAAGACAACTGAGGGACAATGATACATTTTTAAGGTTCACAGTGTGATCATCATTTAAACGCAGTCTCCAAAGGCGTGTCATCCCCTGGACATGTCGCCGTGCAGTGATATTATGTTCTCTTTAAAATATGTTTTTGTCTAAATAATAAGGTGATTTGATGGTTTCTTTTCTCAAACATCATGTAGCCTGTAACAGGGCTGCAGCCAGGAATTCTGGATTCCTTGACAAAAATTATGTTTATTTGTAATTACCTATGTTTTGTGTCCCCTGTCAGTCAAGGGACTTTAAATATTTATATTGGTATTGTTTAATATCGGAATCGATCGATGAAAAATTAAGAGCTGGACAATATCTAATATCGGCAAAAAAAACAATATCGATCATCCGTAATAATAAAGTGATCAATTGAGCTAATGTTGCAAAAGGAGTACGAGTGTTAACAAAACAGAGACCACCAAGCATGGAAGTTGTTGCTGTTGTGGATCAACGGCTCGCGGGATTTAGCCGGAGCTAACTTGTACAACAGGATAAAGCAATCAGCTGACCTGACCTTATACTGTGGTTTTGTATTTTTCCAAATGTTTAATGTGTTTCCTTTAGTGTGTTTATTTTCCCAGCGGTAAACAGACTTGGGTGGAAGAGTAAAGTGATGATGAACCAAAGAGAAAAACAGTAATGAGGATAATAGAACTTAGAAAAAGAACTATGCATAGCGGTAGTGATAAAAGGCAAGGTTTTCTCCATCTTTTATTGTTTTCATGTAAGATTATTTTTACTAAGATGATATACTGTGCCAAATGCCTGACAATAAAGGAAAAGTCAGTGATGTATTTAAATATCATACGATACAGCAGTGGAATGTTAACTTTTTAGGGTTAATATCAAATTTTATCACACAAACGTGTGTATACACAATATACCACTGCTGTTACAAGAAATGCAGGCATATGTAAATTGTGCGCCCAAAATACTGTATAATAAGCAGAACTGGCTAGAGGTTGTTTTGATAACGATTAAATCCGTATCACAATTTGTGGAAGTCATCCGTGCGCTCCAGTCAGCAGTCCAAATGTAGTTGGATCATAGGAATATAAATTAATACATCGATGTCGTGGATGAATCATTACATGCAAACATTGCCTGCATGTTTTGCAGCAGCGAAGGTTGTGTGAAGAAGCGGGGTTTGAAAGGTGAGTTGTTTTGGGCCCGGCCCAAGGAGGAGGTCTTGCAGCAATAATATTTGCACGTGACAATCCGAGATAGGAATTTTTCTCTCCCCTTGGGAGACAGCAAGCTAGTTTACAACTGTAATACAATACTGGAAATTTTTACAGTAGGACTGGGGGAAAAAATGACACGCTCTAGTCAGTAACAAAAGACAACAATTTGGTGTTAGAGGGCACATTTGTTCAAAGACCAAGAAGAAGGATAACTGGGAAGTGTGGCCCCTCTGGTGAGATGGAAGGAGGTGAGGATTGTTTTGCTGTTGATTGCGGTTGGGGTGGCTAAGGCATGCAGTGATTAGGTGGAGAGTTTATCTCACTTGGGAATTGGGATTTAGCATGAGGTCAGATGGGTGGTTCTAAAAGAACGTGGACCAGCACATTTTCTCCTGCGTTTTCAATATGCTGCCATGTTTTATACTAGAGAAATACACAGGCACTGGATTGTCCAGTAACGCTACATTTTGTTATTATCTGAGGAGAAAAAGCTGATAAATGTCGATGACTTTTACTAACTGTAAAGTGGACTGTAATTCCTGGTGTATAAGCAGCTACTTTTTTCTTAAAGTTTGAACCATGCAGCTTATACAGTGATGAGGCAAATTTAGGGCTATGTTCTAATCTTTTGACATCTCCTTTACTTCAGAACTGCTATTAATCCTTTTGTATACTGTGCCGTTAACACTCAAAATGTGGCTAATACAACTTTTAAATAAAAAAAACTCTTGCCAAGGCACTCCAATGATTCATCAGATGACTCTAGTGCCTCCAGAGGGAGGCTTTTCTGGCTCCAAAGAAATGCTTTGCTGGGACAAAGTCTATTTAGGAAAGAAGTTAAGTAGCTGTGTAATGAGTTTAACGTTCTTTGTAAGATGACACAGTGATTCAGACATTGAGTAATGACCTCCTGCAATTACCAATGTGCTGATAAGCTCGTTGTGAGTGTTTGGCAGCTCATGATTGGCTCCTGTCAAAGAGAGACGTGGTCCTGACGGACTTGTGGGCCCACAGTATGCCATTTTATAGATGTGGATGTGTGTGTGTGTGTGTGTATATATATATATATATATATATATATATGTAAATATATATATATATTCTGTATGTACAAATCTGTTTTTTCCTCTAAATGTAGTGGGTGTGGCTTAAACACCAATGTGTCTTATACATTGGAAATTACGGTACTTGCATTAGATGTTTTGGGTAACCATATTTACTAAAAGAAATATCCATCCATTTTCTATACCACTTGTCCAAACAGGATCACAGTTTGTAACTGGAGCCTATCCCAGCTGATGACCTGATAAACGACGATTCACACTTGCATCCTATGGAACAATCTAGAATCTAGAGCATGTTTTTTGGAATATAAAAGAAAGCCGGAAATTGGAGAAATGCACGCCCGGAGAGAACATGCAAACTCCACACAGATGTCCAAACAGACATTCAAACCCTCAATCTCCTGACTGTGCGACGCCCTGAATCAAACAATAAACAAACAATTTCTATACATGTCTGAAGAACAAAAATTAAAAAGTTCCTACCAGTCCACCTGGTGTGAAGATGGATCTGGGTCTAATCTAATTATTTCACATAGGATGGAGGGACGGAAAACATAACATCCGCGGTAGTGAAAGCCTGTCTGGTTTTAAAATGTTGAGAGGGTGCTTTCTGGTCCCAAAATGTGAACATGGCCTGAGAAAAAAGAAACACTGCCAGACATAACAGTTTGTTCAGAATTTAACTTTTTTTTCATTAAAAGAACAGATAACTTTCTTAATGGAAAGGATGGTTTTTTTTGGACCAACTTCAGCAAGAGACACCCATTTTCTCTAATTTGCTGGTATGAGTGTGCTTGTCAAAATGGTTGCAAAAGGTTGTTTGTTGTTCGTATATTCATCCCGATGGCAACCCGTCCAGGGTCCACTAGCCGCTGCCCCCATGACCCACACCAGGATAAGTTGTACGAAAACATGGATGGGTGTTGATATGAGTGTTTGGTGGCTGTGACAGATAGACCGCTTCTCCAGTCATCCTGCATGAGTTCTCTCCCTTAAGTTTCAGTCTTCTTTACCCTGAAGGGTTTGTGAAGCAAACTCTTTAGTGGGTTCCATTCTGTTTTCTGTTTGCTATGTTCGCAAGAGACAATTAATGAGTTTGGTCATTTCCAAACAGCATCAGTTTTTTCTAGGATTTATTAGTTGAATTGTGTTGGAATACGACCTCCTGCGACTTCAGGTCCGCAGTTCCCGTAGATGTCGAGTTGGAGGAACGAAGACTAAATTACTATCATGTGAATTAGATATGAATATTTATTTCCTGACAAACAAATTTAATACACGGAGCTCCAGGATGCCCGTCTGTCCCTATAGGCCCACACAGAAGTTAGTCTTACTACAGAGACAGACGACAACACACCTAACTGTCCCTCCCCGGCATTTTGTACATTCAAGATGCAAATGTCGGGTGAGTCTCATCCAATGGGTGGATACAGCACCCTGGTTTGCAAATGGTATGGATCCAGTCAGATGAGGCCGCAATAGTGAGAATTACAGCTCTCAAGAACCAATCAGCAAGGAGATGGTGACCCCCATTAGTCCGTGTGAAGGTGACCTTTGCTCTGGATCTTGGCACCAGCCGTCTGGGACAGGAGGTGGTGTTTCCGATCGGAATGTTCCTGCCTTGGGTAATTTATCAGTTATGAGTCAGGTGTTTGGGTGCGTGATTATATACGCAAGGTCTGCAGGCTGTATGTGTTTAGTAACTGCCTATAACTATTGAATATAATATGACTGCTTAGCCATATATAATGCTTAGCTAAATATAATATGAATGCTTAGCGCTTTAGCAGATTCAAATATTTACAACAGAAACCCTTCAATCCCCCTCATGGCCTCAAAAAAGGCCATAGAACACACAGAAGTAAAAAGCACTTTATTTTTGGGGACCTGGAAACACAGCACAGACGTCCTTCTCAGGAAGTAACAGCAACCGAAGCAGTTGGTTGGTACAGAGAGACCCAGGATCACCCGCTGGAGAAAACACTTAAAACAGGGAATACAACAACATGCAATTAATGCAAAGAGCTTCAAAGTAGGATAGGCGTTGAAATACATACAAGTAGTGCACGCATTGCAAAAAGACCAAACCATATCTTTCATTTTGGGATGCCAACAGTGTGACAGGTTATACAGCATGGCAAGAGGAGCGACATAACCAGGGACATATAACTCAGCCAATGCTTTCGCCGAGAGGTCGCCAACAGGAAGCGCGGGGGCTGCAGACGGGCGGACGAAGAGACCATTAGAGAAGGCGCTAGGGAAGGCGAAGAAGGAACAGAAGCCAACATGATGGACACAGTGGGAGCAGACAAATAACCAGCTACTGTCTTGGTGGCCAAGTCAGCATCCGCGTTACCACGAGCCTGGAGAGTGTCAGCTTTATAGTGACCAGCCGTCTTCACCATCGCCACGTGAGATGGGAGAAGCATAGCCTCCGCCAGCTGATCCACAATTTCACGATGTGCAATCGGTTGATCGCGGGTCGTCACTGAGGAAGGTCACAACAAGCTGCGCTGACAGCATAAGCAGAATCGGAAAACACCGTTGCAGCAGCACCGGAAGCATGGCAAAGAGCCAGTACCAATGCACGCAGTTCAGCAGCCTGGGCGGAGGGAGAAGAAAACACAGTATGAGTGCACACAGTGTGAAAGGTGTTAGCCACAGGGTCTAATTGAACAACAGCGAAAGCAGCATGCAGGTCCCCAGAAAGCGACCGGAAACAGCCGTCTTTGAAAAGTACCAGCCCGTCACTTAGTGGCTTGGTTAGCAAATCGGGGCGCACCTTGGAATCAAAAGACACCTGCAGGGCGCACTCATGTGGCGTGCCGGATGCTGAGATCGGATCAGCCATGTTAATACCAGAATGTAGGAACTGAATGTTAGGAGCCTGTAGGGTGCGCAACAGACGGGACTGGCGGAGGTCATTGTGAATGCGGCGGATGCCACAAATGACACCACAGATTGAGGTGACAAAATGACCAAAGGCTGATCACACACTAAGTGAGCCATCTTGAGGACCAGGGCAGCGACACCCGCGGCGTAACGAGTACACAACGGTTGCCGACGCTCAATGGGGTCAAAAGGGACACTAGCATACATTAAGACCCTACAGTGTCGATCGGCACGCTGAAAGAGGACACCATTCGCGACCGTGTCAGTGACAAACACGTCCAGACGGAATTGGCTGTTAGGGTCAGGAACAGCCAGAGCTGAGGCTGTCGCCAAGGACTGGACCAAAGACATAAAAGCCTGACCGGATTCCATGTCCCAATCCAGAAGCGCGTTAGAGTGGCGCGAACCCTTAGCACGGACGAGAGCACGTAACAGAGCGATACGCTCGACATAACATGGAATGTATTGTCTGCTGTAGCCACAGAGCCCCAGGAACGAGAGCATCTCCCCCACCGTGGAAGGCCTTGGATGCCCCAAGATGGCCGTCCTATGGGCTGTGGACATGGCCGCCCAAGAAAGAGACGACAGCACTGTAGTTTCTTCCGTGACACCTTGAAGCAGAGCTTGAGCAGCTCTATCAACAAGGCTTGGGTAGCTGAAAGGCAGACGTCAGCTGAATCACAGGCAAGTAAGATGTCATCCACGTACTGGACCATCAGGCACCCCTCCGGGAGCTGAAGGTCAGACAGGGCCTGACGCAGGTGATGATTAAACAATCCTGGACTATTTTTAAATCCCTGTTGCATCCGAGTATATTGATAGCGCCTGCCTTGGTACGTAAAAGCAAAATACTTCCGTGTGTCTGGATGGAGCGGAAGACAGAAGAATGCATTTGCTAGGTCAATCACCGTGAACCACTGGAACGAGGGAGACAGGGAAGACAGAATCCTGTGCGGGTCTGGCACCAGAAGCACTGGTGTCAATGTTACAGCATTCACAGCACGTAAATCGTGCGCCATACGGTAGTTTTTCCTGTCAGCTTTTAAGACAAGGCAGAGGGGAGTGGACCACTCCGAAGTAGAGTGCTCCAACACCCCTGCATCCCAGAGACCAGCTAAGGCCCGTGCCATTCCCTCATCTGCCTCTGGAGGCCACCTGTACTGAGGCTGGAACACAATGGGGTTCTCTTGTACCTCGAGTGTAATGGGAGCAACGGATGAACAGAAGCCCACGTCAAAGGGACCCGTTGACCACACCCCCTCCGGGATGATGTCAAGCATAGGTGCCGACAAATCATGATCAGTGAGTTCTTTGCGCATGTGTCGTGAGCCCCTTGTCAGTGCACATAATGGTGGCGTTTGCAGCACTGAGAATGTCTCTTCCAATCAAACACACAGGTGCATCTGTGGCATATATGTAAGCGTGTGTAAAGTGTGTCCCAGCAAAGTTGGGTGGTAAATCAACAGTGAATGGCAGCAGACGTCTCTTCCCCGAGAAGCCAACCAGAGGTACGCAACGTGACGTAAACTGGTGTGATGACAGTGGAACATTGATGACAGAATGTGTCGCCCCCGTATCTATGAGTCCTTTGATTGTCTTATTGTCCACTGTAAACAAGCGCATGGGGTCCGCTGTTTCCCTGCTTTTGGGGCTCCTCAGGCCACCCTAGCCTTGATAGTAGCTGGTTTCATCACCTTGGTCGACATAGTATTGACCAGCAGGTGGGGTCTGCCGCATGGGTGGACGTTGAGCAAATGGATTGCCGTGCCCCTGGCGGATGTCATCGGCTGTTTTTGGGGTGGACCCCGTCGTGGTCGCTGGCCCCAGCCTTGTTGCTGCTGTGAACCTTGCGCCTCGTAGCGTTGTGGGCAGCGGTTAGCCCAGTGATCCATGGCACCGCACACAAAACAGCCACGCGACACGTTATCTCTTCCTCTGCCCATACCAGCTGTCCCACCCCGCCCCTGCCCCATCACATTAGCGGGTTTAGCTTCCTTCTTTTGTGCCGTGGTTTTTGCACGTGCTTCAGCCAATTGTAGTTTCAATAACTGTGCAGCTAATTCAGTATTTGCTTTGTTTTTTGCACTTTTGCCTTCCTGATGTCTGCACATGCGGTGGAATAATGTGGACTTAAAGTCCGCCTCAGGTGAGGCCAGCAAATTTGGGACATCATTGAGCTTGTCCGACACAGGTGCAGGCATGCCAGAACGAATAGCAGTTCTGTTCAAATGATTACACCCGGTGGCAGCAGTCCAATCACGCATACAGTTGGTGTAATATATGGTCGGGTCTGTCTCGCCACTCCATGTAAAGACTGTCGGTACAGTTCGCTGTTCATGTGGAAACTCCTCCCTCAATACGGCAAAAAGATGACGAGCGAATGGCCCAAACGGCTCATGTACTGAAGTGTGCAACATTCCAGCATGTTGTAACAAAATACTAAATTGTGAGGGTATCACGGCAGCTGACAACAAACAGCGAATGTCACCCCAAGCCAAACTGACACCTGCAGTTGCCTGTAACAGCATCAATCCACGCGTCTGCACCGCCCCTATAGGTGGTAGTTTTTTTTTTACTGAGACCGTCTATATCAGTAATGGAAAAAGGAATAGATTCAGTGTGATTACCGCCACTATCAACACGTAACGGCATGGTGGTTATTGGACGAGCACCTCCACTCCCGAAATCGTAGGGTGAAGGAGTGGGAAGAAGGAGAACGGGTGGCGCCTTTTGAACGACACCGTAATCATCCTCAGACTCGGATATGGATTCGTATGCGACGTCTGCATCATTATATTGGAATCTGACCGGTGTGGGGGCCGCTGGACGTCGCCTAATGCGTTGTGAGTTTGGTAAAATGTTAGATGTGTCAATGCGTTCCGCTATTTGTGATTGAGGCGGCGGGTTGTTTTCCGCGATCGCCTGTGGTAGTCTAACTTGTGATATGTTCCTTTCCACCTCTGTACGAGCTTCAGTGGGTGGGTCGCCAACCGGTGGCGCGGTTCCCGCTGGCTGTCGCTGTCTAGTTTGTTGCAATGTGGGGACCAGAGTGACTGTGTCATCTCCGTTCAAATCCAATTCGCTTCGGAATCTGAGAGTGGAATAAATGCCACTCTGTGTAGGAACATACGGCGGCGGCGCGGTCGGAAGCACCGACTTCTTCTGGCCTGATATAGCCTTTGCCATGTAGGGGGCGGCCAAAGCCAAACCGGCCATTCATTCATTTTTTTTCACCGCTTATCCTCATTAGGGTCACGAGGATGCTGGAGCCTATCCCAGCTGGCTTTGGGCGAGAGGCAGGGTACACCCTGGACTGGTCGCCAGTCAATCGCAGGGCACATATAGACAAACAAACATTCACACTCACATTCATACCAATGGACAATTTAGGGTTGCCAATTAACCTAACATGCATGTTTTTGGAATGTGGGAGGAAACCGGAGTACCCGGAGAAAACCCACACACGCACGGGGAGAACATGCAAACTCCACACAGAGATGCCCAACGGAGATCTGAACCCAGGTCTTCCAGATCTCCTGACTGTGTGGCCAGTGTGCTAACCACTCAGCCACCGTGCGGCCCCAAACTGGCCATTCCCATTAAATGTATCATTCGCCGTCTTTCATCTAACTCTTTTAATTCCTGCCTCAATTTTCCTCTCTTCAACACACTCGCCTTATCAATATCTACTTCTAATCCCGCCATTTCTTTCATGATATCAACTTCCCTTTTCCTTACTTGCACTATGTTTCTGCACCCTTCACCACCACATTCTATCCAGACTTTCTGCATAACCTTCCTGTCCTTATCCTTACCCCGTATTCTCACGACCACTCAACCCTTGCTTTTCCACCATACAAAACAACTCACCAGCACTCATACTTGGGGCACCCCCACACATTTCCCATTCATCACACTCACGTTCAAACTCGCCCTCCATATTGTCACACTTGTGTTACAACAAAATACAAAAATATACCACCAAAAAAACAGATAGTCACAAAAGAGTTAAATCGCAAATAGACAAAGCGTTCCCCTCACTGCAATAGTGTACTGCCCTTTGTCTATGTAAGCATCCGAGTAAAGCGTTCCCGTCACCGCCAATTGGTGTACTTCCCTTTACTGGACCCAGTTGAAGCGTTTACGTTTACGGCCCTTTAACTAGTAGAGTCCTTCCCGACTCTTAAGAGGCCTCAATTTTGTGATTCTCAATCACTGACGTCAAACTACCTTTACAATACCACAGTCAAATACCACAGTCAAAAATAAAAATCTAAACCACAAGTAAATACAACCTAAGAGTTCCTGGAATTCACAAACAAAGCAAACCACAAGTAAACAATACAGTTGTCTTTCCACAAAATTTGGTATGGTCAATTGCAGAAATTCGTATAAACAGGTTTTCTGCTTACCTTTTTTTGTGACGCGTCGGTGGAAGACAGATGAAGAGTCGACTTCCGGTTTAAGACAGCGATGACCGAGTCAATCAACTCCCCCTCCAACCACGTTGGGCGCCAATTTGTTGGAATGCAGCCTCCTGCGACTTCAGGTCCGCAGTTCCCGTGGGTGTCGAGTTGGAGAAAAGGAGACTAAATTACCACCATGTGATTTAGATATGAATATTTATTTCCTGACAAACAAATCTAATACACGGAGCTCCGGGGTGCCCGTCTGTCCCTATAGGCCTACACAGAAGTTAGTCTTACTACAGAGACAGACGAGAACACACCTAACTGTCCCTCCCCGGCCTTTTGTACATTGAAGATGCAAATGTCGGTTGAGTCTCATCCGATGGGTGAAGACAGCGCCCTGGTTTGCGAATGGTATGGATCCAGTCAGATGAGTAAGTTCGTAACTGCCTCTAACTATTGATTATAATATGATCGCTTAGCGGATTCAAATACTTAAAACAGAAACCCTTCAATTGGCAGCTTCTTTTCCATTCTTTTGTTCTCCTTCTCACATTGTCACCCTACCGATTAATCTAAAGGTTTGTTGTGGCTTGGCTTTTGACACTTACGGTTTAATCACGTGTGGCCACCCGTTTCCACCTGACACCCGTGAACTCAAAAGCAAACATCACATGCACGTTTTATACGCAGCAGTCTGTTTGAGCTGTATTGCTTTTGAGCTGAACTGAGAATAAGCTCACTCAGGATGTATGTCTTATCGTAGATCACTCCGGTTTAGGAAGTCATCTTTTCTTCCAGCACCTCACTCAGCAGACAGAACAAAACTGCATCAAGTTTGAGCTCACACACTTTTGGAATTATTGTAGCAATGATGCATGTGTGTGTTGGGATACAAGGTGAAAAAAACACCTGTTTAAAATTTGCACATGCAGGATATTTAAATGGAATATATGGGGGAAAAAAATAGGCGGTCCGGTGCGCAGCGCGGGCCGAGTTTCCCACTCCCCCGCTGGTTGTCCACCGCGTCGTGATGGCCTTCCGTTCTCGATCGGGTCCAGTCGCCTATCGTCCAAGCCCTCCCGCGTCGGGCCACTCGTCTCTACGCCGTCCGATCCATCCAAACAGCGAGCGCGCCGTACTGCTCGCGACCCGCGTTCTTGGATCCACAACACCAGGCAGCACTGAGCGCACAACACCACACCAACTGCCAAAGGCTAGCGATGGTTCCTTTCCTTCCCTCTCCTTCCCTCTTTATATTCTCCCAGCCAATTTCCGGCCACCCTGCAGGTGCGCTGATTGCAAGCACCTGAAGTTGTCATTGGTGGGGAAAAGTCACGTGTTTGGGGTGCCGGGAACACTTAAACATGCATAATAAAATATATACACACAAGCAAATACAAAAAGATCAAAATCACTCCAATACAAGCAAAGAAAAAATACAACATACACACCCAAATCTCATATTGTGCCGGATCACATACATTTAACGTCCACTAAAGGACTGCATTAAATTCGGCCTTGTAAAAGATTATTGATGCCAGACTTTTTTGATACTTAGAACAATAAAGACAAAGTTGTATTCATTTTGGAACTAAAGCATCCAAGCGTCTCAACAAATCATGCTTAGCAGCTCACATGAGCACAGTGGGGATGATCAGTGTTAATCCCCTTCAGGAATTAAAAATGTATACATGCACCGCATGTAGCCCGTAAGTCAGGTGGTGGCAGTGCTCGTTAATACGTTCCAAAAGTTCCAAAAGCATTAGAAAAGTAGACTACAGCTTCAACACTTCACGACTGGAATTTCACAGTCTCTGATGTGAATTAATAATGTTGTTTTGTGGTTGAAAAAAACTGGGAAAAAATATGAATATTAAAGCCAACGTTACATATTTTTGCCTAAGTTAAACATTTTAAACCATAAAAATGGCTGAGTGACCTAAAATGCAAATTCAGAAGGTGCATTGAAAACGCTGTGAATGATACAGTGTGTCATCAAGTCTGACGTGTGAGTGTGTGTGAACATTACAGTAACATTACCGACACTAAGTGACCAGTGTAGAATACTACAGCCGGAACAGCTGGTTTGTATTGCAGGTTTAAATCATCTCACAACAGGAACAATCAAATAAAAAAATAAACAAAAAAAAACTGTTCTTAGAAGGTTGTAAAAATGTTTTTTAAAATATACCTATGAAAATATTTTATTTATAAAAAGGGGCTCCTACCTCTTAGATATTCACTTATCTTATTGGTTGGAACCAATTAACCATGATAAACAAGAAATTACTGTATTTCTATGGCATTTTTTGTTACATTTTGCACTACTTGAGAGGTCAGTTGAAGTTTGCATTCTTTGTTTTGCATACCAAATTATATTTAATACATCAGGACCAGTAAGGTATAGTACCGGTAATATTGTAGTATGAGTGTGTCCTGCAATTGACTGCTGACCGGTCCAGGGTGTACCCCACCTCTCAGCCAAAGTTAGCTGGGATAAAACCCAGCATACTCCTGCAACCACAGTGAGAATAAGTGGCATAGAAGATGGATGGATATTACTTTCTCACAGTTTTTTTAAAGGCAGTCCTATCTTTTCTTTTCAACGTATTAACTGGTTACTTGGCAGGCACTGTGTTCCTCCGTGCTCCATGCCTGGAACAGCTGCAGAGCAACATTAAGGGACGCTTGTGTTGTTAAAAAGTCCCCTCTGAATGAGAGTCACGGTTCACGTGTAAATCCAAAGAGTCCAGATGATCATTTCCTGTCCTAGACAGGAAACATTTTGCAGTTGCAGTCAGTGTACTGGCAATAATGAAAGGGGAGGAGAAAAGGTTCTGCTCTGGCATGGTGCAAAATCTAAGTACTTTAAATGTCATTACTTTGCGATAGGGCACTGAGAGCTGAGCTAACTGCTGCAGCTCTTGTCACGCTTTCCAACAATCCATAGCGGCATTGTTTGGCGGCAAAAGACAGATGAAAAGGCTGTTAGCATTGATAGTGATGATATATAAAATCCGTATACTGTACAGTAGTTTCTTACCACCCATCTATGAGAACCAATGTTAAAAATGAAAATATTGAGGAATTGCAAGTGCACCCCTCTTCAAACAGTCTGCTTTTCCTGTCACCGAGAAATACAAAAATAAAGAACAGATGGAAGAGACAAACATTATGAGGGTTTTATTTAAAACATTGCAAATGCACCAGGTAAAATATTATCATCACATGCAGCTGGACAAGCAAAGGCTTTTGGATGACTCCACACTGTGGAATATTAAATTCTAATTTCCTTTTCCTGTCTCTACAGAAACCACTGTGCCTATGTGGTCCAGAGGAATATCACATGCATAATGCAGGATGGCGTAGCAACATATGTGAAGGCTGAGTACAATACTAAATGCATCTGGGGCCAGAAATGTCCTGTTGTCATGTAAGTTTGTACATAAATAAACAATAATATACGTCATTTCAAGTTGTTGCTTAACAGTAATTGATTCACAATTGTTACCTTAAATGCAAGAAAAGATTTGCTCTTTCACTGCACCATTGCTGCCCTCTAGTGTTAAAATGTTGTTAAAATGTTTTAATCCACTGAGAGAAGTTCAGTGGAAATGGAATTATTACAGTTTGAGGTTAAATGAACAAAAGCAGGAACAGGAGTGGCCCATTTGAACAATATCAACTGAGGAGGGAGTCGCCCCTCTGTGTGTTAAATTCTGATTAGGCTCTAAATGGTCTTTACGTGCCTGTATGACATACTGATATATTCACAATAGAACAATGTCTTCATGTATATGCATATCAGTGCAATGTTTTCTAGATTTCATACAGTGTGACTTTTTGATTTGACTTTCAAGGGCCCATTTGTAATAACATTCTGTATCTCACAGGGGAAATTAAAGGAGAGGATTTTCTTCCCCAAAAAGATGAATTACTTCAGTGTGTCTGTGTGTGTGTGCGTGTGCGTGTGTGCGTGTGTGTGATGAGAACATTGATTCCAATAACTAAATCAAACAATCAAAAGGAAATCCAAGCTTAAAAAAGATAACACTAAAGTCCAGTAATGACCCTGGTTCAATCCCTCAATCCTGCTGCCACATTATTTACACTACACTTAATCTCCTAATCTCTTAATCTCTCTCTAATCTGTGTTTAATCCCACAAAGAACAAATACATCCCATTATCTCTGACCTGCCCTTCCCATCTCTCTGCCCACTCTCTCGACTTGTTGGTAATAATTAATTAAAGAAAGACCAAATTGGTGATGAGAGACAATATGGCGACATTAAAATAAAGTCTGAATATGTGTTCTATTCAGGTACAGAACATTCTATAAACCAACGTACAAAGTGGGTTATAAAACAGTGACTGAGCTGGAATGGAGATGTTGCCCCGGCTACTCAGGGGAGAACTGCATTGATGGGCCCACCTCACTGCCTGATATTGGCGCTGCTTTGCCACATCGCCCCGGGATAAAAGGTGTCCCCCATGGCCCAAGAATCCCTACTGACCAGAGGCCTGGAGCAGCAGAACTGGAGCCTGGCAAACCTTACCCCAGTCTGCCTGATCACAGGGCAGTACCAACTGGACAGCTTCCTGTTGGAAAACCAAATAATGGTGAGAACATCCTGCTGTGTGGTGTAATTATGAGGTGAATATGCTTATGTATCAGACCCATGATCTAAACAGGGAACAAATATGGGATTTCTGGAGTGACTGGTGAACGTTTGGATGGAATGGAGGACGACCTACGCCGCCTCACTCAGGGTCTTGATACTCTCAATGGCGTTGTGGCAGGCCTAGAGGAGAGACTGCGTACATCTCTTCGTGAAGACACCAACAAGATCCTGGTGGCGCTTCTGCCCAACACGCCACGTGGGCCTGACTCAGCTGTGGGACACGGGTTGATCCCTGATGGGCATCCTGGTATATTGGAAGGGGAAGACAGATTTAGTGGATTTGGAGACCTTGCAGGAAGGGTGACAGAAGTGAAAGATGAGCTTCGGGCTAAGACTCATATATTAGAGGAGATTCAGGTTTGCGGCATCTGTTCTACCAAGTAGTGATGAAATAAATGGCTTAACCTGACTATGGCCTCACCTATGTATGCCTCCACAGGGAATGGTTCAAGGCCACGATGGCCAACTAAAGAGACTACTTGAAGGAGCAAGAGGAAGGCCCATCCCTGTCCCTGGCTCAGCTCAACTGGATGATCTCCTCGATGTCAAGCTGGCCGGCATTCAGGCTGAGATCTTGGATAGATTTGAGCGCCGGCTCACTCGTCTGGAGAGCCACTGCGAAGAGAAGATTGGGGCCATGCAGAGACAATGCCACAGGGAGCACATAGATGGCCAAGAACAGATGCAACAGTCCCTTGACGGAAGAGAGACTGGGTTAAGGGCAGAACTGGGCTCTTTGCAGGCTCAGATCCAAGGCCTGACACTCACAGAGAGCTGCTGTGTACAGGTACTATAAAAAATACATTTTATTCAGGCAGGAATCTCACACAAGTGAGTACACCCCTCAAGTTTCCCCAACCATTTGTATTACAGTATATCACTGCAGGGGACGATACAAAATACATGAAACTTGGATATACTTCAGAATAGTCAGTGTACAGCTTGTGAAGCAGTATAGATAGTCCACTGAAAATAATTATAAATACCTGGCAACACAGGCAAGTACCTAGAACATTATGTCTGGCCTACAGTCCGTTGTTGAGGGGGATTCCAGTAAAAACCTGCGCAGCTCTGTTGAATTCAATGTCTAAGAGTCTTAAGGCAGTGCTAGACAACTGAAGTGCTTACACTGTGCTGTACTGTACTGACATTTTGGACATGTTCACTGTGAGGTCCACTCACCTGTGTTGCCAGCTGTTGACACTATAATGACTCTGTGTTCAGAGAATAGTAAATCTATACTGCCATATAAGCTGTTCACAGACTACTTAGTCATATCGAAGTTCAATTTCTATAGCGTATTCTCTTACGTATGAGATATAACAAAATGATTGCTCTCCCTTTTGTGAGATACTGCATTTAGTTGGCAGTGTTGAGAATAACACTGTTAAAAATAACAGTTACTATAACCACTAGTTTTTCAGTGATGGGTAATCTAATTCATTACTATTTCAACCAACAGTGAAATTCTGCATATGTATGTATAACTACGACTTGGATGGCACTTCAGTCACTATTGTTCACTTCTACTACCTCTACACAGGAAACTAAATAGCTAGGCAACAAGAGTTGGGGCTGTTCATGCTCAGGATAACACTGCCCCCTAGTGTTTTGGTAGATAATTGCAAGTCACAAGCTCAGACCTCAGAACAATCTCATGAAGCTCATTGCTCAAGCCACTGCAAAGCTAACTTTATTAATTAAATTATTTTTTATGTTTGAAGGTTTTTCCAAAAAAAGGTATATGACTAAAAGACAATAATTACTTTCCCTCATAAATGTAATCAGTAATTCTGGTCCCAATTCACTTACCTTTTTTTGCAAAGTAACTACTAACTATAACCAATTACTTATTTAAATAGAAATACTTAAATACTAATAATCATTACTTAAAATATAATACTAATAGGCCGCACGGTGGCTGAGTGGTTAGCACATTGGCCACACAGTCAGGAGATTTGGAAGACCTGGGTTCAAATCTCCGTTGGGCATCTCTGTGTGGAGTTTATGTTCTCCCCGTGTGTGCGTGGCTTTTCTCCCTGCGTGGTTGTCTATATGTGCCCTGCGATTGACTGGCGACCAGTCCAGGGTGTACCCCGCCTCTCGCCCAAAGCCAGCTGGGATAGGCTCCAGCATCCCCGTGACCCTAATGAGGATAAGCGGTACAGAAAATGAATGAATGAATGAATGAATGATAATACTAATACTTATTTGCCCAACACTGTTCATGAGAAACACAGGCGTTAAAAACTGAATCGTTACAAAGGAACCAATTCACCTCGATAAATGAGGGATCACTGTATACACGTACAGTATAATAACAAATTACAGTGAAATCTAAATAAAAGCGTAAAATGTCTGTTGCTAAAAAGTGATGATTGTTGCAGGTAAATAGTCTGTCCCAGCGTGTTCTGCTCCTGGAGGAGTCAGTGAAAGGTCTCACAGAATCCCAGAGGCAGCTCCAGTCATCCCTCAGTGAGAAGAGCCTCCATGTGGAGACGCTGATTAAGACCAGGTTGGTGGACATAGATGGCCATCGCAATTCTACAGAAGGTGCAACAGATGGGGTGTCTAGATTCCCTGGTGGTCTTGATGGCTTCAAGAACATGCTAGAGGACAAGTTGAAAACTCTGGAGGAGAGGGTTTTTGTGGCTGTGGAGGAGCTGAGCAACGCCACTGCACCGGCGCTCCTGGAGGGCCAGGTGGTCCCGGCCCTGGAGACAGAGATTGAGTCTGTGAGGAGGAGATTAGATGAAAATCTGGATGGCATTGAGAAACGCCTCAAAGATCTGGAGCTCCTGTGCACCTCCTCCTTTTCACCTTTTACTACTCCAGCAGGGGGCGTCAGAGGCAGTGTAGTGCAGGAGGAGTGCGAGGCAATAGAGAAAAAGATGACTAATCGTTTGGACTCTCATGCCAACCAGTTGAACCATCTAAACAACACACTGCAAAACCTGCTCTTCCGTATCGCCCAGGAGGCGGCTGGTGACTCAGTCTACGGTGAGATCACCTTGCTGAAAGTCAACATCAACTCTGTCAACCGCACTCTCAAAGGCCTCAGGGACTCGATTAGTTTTATTGCAAGTGAAGTGGGACATGCCAATTCCACCTGGGAAGAGAGAGAACAACAGCTCAACAATCAGGTGCAAGGAATCACCAAACTAGTGGGACACCAAGCCTCTCTCCTGGGAGCCGGGGAAAGGCGCCTGGCCCAGCTGAAGGGAGAACTTGTGGCCTTGAAGAGACAGCTTAGCGGGGAGCTTCAAGGTTGCCGGAGCACAGCTAGAGAAGTTCAGATGGAGGTGAAGGACGTGGATAGTAGGGTGAGCCACGTAGAAGGACAGTGCAGCAATTTGGGGCAGCTGGCAGAGCACCTGGAGAGGATCAGGGCAGAGCTCGAGAGACACTCTGACTCCTACCTGGCTCAGGTGAACGGCACCTTGGCCGTTCATTCAGAGCAGCTTGCTGAGCTGAAAGGAGAAGTCAAAGACTGCGTGCCAAAGCAAACAGCAAACCGGAAAGGAGACCAGTAGCATGTGAGGCACAGCGGCTTGAAAAAAAAGAGGCTTTTTCAATTGGCTCAAGTGATGTATTCTGCTTCTTCCCCTTCTTTCAATTTCCATCTGCACAAATGCAAATGAATTGGAGCAGTGAAAGCCACTTCCCTTAAGCCCTCCACTACAGTGCCTGCAGATGTCCTGCTTATGTAGTTTAGCCAAATGAGGAGGGCACACACACATATTTCTAAGACACACCCATGGCTGTGTAACTGGACCATGATTTACTAGGGCTTTTCCCCCTACATTTTTCATCTTTTTAACTTATATGAAGTGACTGTATTGTACTGTGTTAGAGATGGTTGTGCAAGGATGAATGACTTGGGACTTATTACGTTGCTACGGGTTTCTGCTGACAAGCACACTCAACACTTTCTGTGTGGACAACTATGTGGTCTTTTTCTGTATGTCATATCAATGTGGTGCTATTTACATGTTTGTAAACATCTACCTGTACACATGTTAAATTTGTATTTCTCTAATGGCTGTTGTATTTGTTTCCGGCTGCATTGCTTTGAGTTATAGAGAAGCATACAGCACATTATTGGTTGATGGAAGAGAAATAAAATGTCAAGTTATCTAGTGTTGCGCAATTTAGGAATATTTGGACTCCGTTAGTGATCTCTCGTGTTTAATGAGTAGCACACTGTGGGACTAAAGTTACTTTATTCAATTCATTACAAAGGTATTGTATCCTTGGACCTAAAATTATACAACAGAGGTGATAATGAATTGATAACTGAGATTATTCTAGATTTCATTTACATTAGTTCCATTATTGGCTAGTTTGCTAAGTCTCATTGTGTTTACATCAAGGAGCATTAATAATGCTAAACACCGTAGCATATGCATTGTGTATTACTATTAGAGTAAACAGGGTATTTATTGTTGCATTTGAGTATAACAAAACATACCTACTGTATATATATTGTACATTTTTTTTCATTTCTTATTCTATTGTATTTCCTACTTATTCCTACATTTCCCTGTCTGGAGTCACAACAGAGAGTTAATCGCATGATCGATTTTGGCTTTGTTTTTATGCCGGATGCAACCCTGGCCAGTAGTCGAACCCATGCCATCTGCCATGAACACTGGACCAGCTCGACACACTTGCGAGGGTACTGGAGGGAGTTTGTTAATTCTGCCTACATGTGCTTTGTAAATTTGTAAAAGGCATTCGACCACGTCTTCTCGCTACGGGAGTACGGGATTTATACGAAAAAGGCTAGTTACTGAAACTAGAAGTAACGACGACAGCACGTTAGGTCGCTGCAGCCTAAGCAATGTGACCGAAAGAAGAAATAATAATAACCGAAGTGTCCAATGGACTTCATGAAACCTGTATTTAGAACGTCATAAACTGGTTTTCTGTGCTCTGACTACACAAATATTAAATGTAGAAATATTGACTATTACTTTAACGAAATTCAATTGCTGTAAATTTGATTTACTTGGTTAATTGGGGCCTCTAAATTGTCCATTAGAGTGTGAATGTGAGTGTGAATGATTGTTTGTCTGCCCTGCCATTGACTGGCGACCAGTCCAGGGTGTACCCAGGCTCCCGCTCGAAGTCAGCTGGGCTAGGCTCCAGCATACCCGCGACCCTAATGAGGATAAGCCGTATAGAAAATGGGTGAATGGATGGATGTTTCCTACAGTATACAGTTTGGTTCAAAAAGAATATGGAAAAGCTTTCTTTTAGTTATTTTGAAAAACATTGCACTTATTATTAAGAGCTTAAACCACTTTATGCAGATAATTGCCATGTTGAGGTCTACAAATCACAATTTGAAATAAAGCCATCGTTTGTAACGCTTGGATGAAAATGGTTTGCAGCCATTGATCTCCAAATATGTAGTCAAAAGAATTAAATCGTCTTCAAGTGACCAAGTCAGGGGCCTTATCTCAAGCAAAGAGTGTGCTTTCCACAAACTGATGACAAAAGTGAAGGGAGCAAGACCCACAAGCAAGCAGCAAGTGCAGGTGCGGACATCATCAGGGATGTAATCATGTAATATAGTAATGCATTCGTGTACCCCGCAATGGGCCGTGCTTAAAAGGTTTTTGGAAAACATGCTAGCATACGTCATAGATCAAAAACACACCACTTAGTAACATTGCAGAAAAAAATATATATATACTGTATTTGTGAGGACAGAAATTCAAATACAAATGATTTTCCACATTCCATTTCAACCTTGAACAAAAAAGGTGATTTTTTTTTATGGGACTCAGAATTCTTGGCGCCGCCGCTGGTCACATGATGTGATCAGATGATGATTTAGGGTCATGAGGTGACAGCATAGAGAATATTAAAGTGTTGGCAGTGTCAAAGGTTAGGTGGAGCAATAAAATGTACTGTAGGAAAAAGAACACTTGACCTGCTAATGCAACTGCACCGTCAGCCAGTCTTCTGTTTAGCATCAGCACATTGTCGCAGAGATCAGAACCATTGCAGCGTGATGAAAACCAGGGGCTGGATATAAAAATAAAAATGCTGGAGGAGCACTGGAGAGTGGATGAAAAGGGTGGGCCAACAGAGACAATATACAGTACGGGATTACGGAGTGTTCTAATCAGATGATCACAAGGCGGAACAAATAAAGCCCAATGAAAAAAACACAATGAGATGGCACCGGGGAGATGAAAAGAAGAAAATAGAAGAGTTGAGACAGTGGATGAGAATGGCTTTGACAGTAATTGTAGGGAGGAAGGGGGCTCGCTGAGAAGGAACACTGGCGCTGATAGACAAGGATGTGACAAGGACGGGCCCGCCAGAAGAGCAAAGGAATGGACACTTAAGACAGTCATGTCAAAGAAGATGAGAACTAAGTGTGTTTACATGTGTTTGGAGAGGACAGAATGTTGGAATCACAACAAGGCTCTGGAAGTTGTACATTTTCTAGTCTGCTAATACAGGAGGTGGTGCTAAAGTGCTACCAGATGCGGAGGACATCCCCTGAGAGGCGGCACAAAAGAACCCTGTCCTGTTTGTGACCTAATGAAAGCACACCCTGATGGGAAAATAGCATCAGCAATAGCAACGTTTGCTGGGAAATTCTTCCCTCAAGAAGTTATATGTTACAACTTGCTTTGTTTTTTGACACAGAAAAACAGCACATAGGAAAGGTACAGTTTGTAGGATCATGCAACAAATACAAGTATAAATACAAATACTATACAATAAACTATGGCATGAATGTATCCATGGGCCCCATTATATCATAATCTGTCATCCTGCATGAAACGAGACGTAAACATGGGGTTCTCCAAATGTTTTTGTCACTGCTAACAAACTGAGCTGCACAGCATAGAGTCATTAAAGCGTTGCCAGAACCGCTGTAATAGTGGCCTATTGCTCCAATGTGGCGCCATCTGATGTTTTACATTCATGTGGCATCTCACACACACAAATCTTCCCGTAAGGCATTGTTGTTCTCTACTCATACATCTGATTTAAGCAGATATGAGCAAATGGGCCCTTCAGTGCATGATGTCAGCGCTTCATATGGAAAGTACACACAAAACTGTCGCAAGCTAAAGGGCATGTCTACGTGTGTGCTTGTTGTGCAGCACTGAGGCTGTTTGGGCCCTCACAAAAGCACATGAAGAGGAAGCTCGGATGAAGACAGATTGTGACGATGCCATTCTGCACCACTAAAGTCCACAAATTGAGTTCAATCCTTGCTATTTTGCTTCATGATGTAGATTCCTGTTTAAGGCCCTCAGTAGGGAGACGTGTGCCAGATCAGGCACACAAGCGGCGTACAAAAGCGGAGGCGCCTTCAATGACATCAAAGAAAGTGAGTGGCATGCCACTTGAGGGGCCGCGTGTGGATGCATTAATAACGGATGTGTGTGTGGGAAACAGCACGCTTGTGTTGCATATATACACACTTGCCAAGTCGACTCTTGAGATGTGAAGGGCTACCCTCTGTGTGTGTCTGACAGCCAAGTGTCAGTGGTGTTAGCACGCCAAAGCCTTGTGTTTCTCAGACAGCATTAGCATGTTGCTACTCCAGCCAGGTTCTGCCAAGCGAAACCTTTCTCTCTCTCACACACACACACACACACACACACACACACACACACACACAGAGTTCATGCATGTATATAATGCTGGTAGACAAGCTTAGACACATCTTATGCTCACTGTGGCATCCATGCTAATGTTGTTGATAATGCTTGTTCTGGTTTAACAGGTTTGATCAGTCCATCCAACACACAGCAGCTACCACACAAGTCACCCAGTGACGTGGGGTCATGGTCCGCAAGTGAGGCTGAACCTCGCCACTGCCCCCTAGTGGTCTTTCCTTTCAATTGCATGTAAATTGTCAATAATAAAACAAACTTATGATTACATTAAATTGTTCCGTTTTAGTTCAATGGTCCGTGCTTTACATTTCATTTTCTTTTTCAATACAATAATTCCATCAGTCAAATAGCTGAATTTTCACATTTCCTGTTCAAATGCATAGGAAGCTACGAGAGTCAAGTTGAGTCATCGCTGTCATGGTGCTTCCAGCGACCACGCCCACTTCCATTCTGGCAGGTTGTGATTGGTCCGGGGCTTCACACAGTGACGTTGCTGTTTCCTCATTGCATCGTCAATAATATACGTTTTATTACACGTACAGCACATACTGACGTTTCACAGTCTAATAATATTTCATGAAAGTGTGCGACATTGAGTCTTTCTTACCGACCAGAAACGCCAATTAAAGTGCAGAGTGGAGTTTGGTATGCACCGTGCCGCACCAGCATGTGGCAGTGTTGAGTTGAGCGCTAATGTGTAGAAGAAGACGCTTTTATATTAAAAACAAAACACAAAGACCAGCATTATTTCCTTCGCGGAAGGAAAAGTACTCTGTAACAGAAACAACCTGCATAGTATTTCCATTTCATTCCCAACAAAATGGAGCATTACTTCTCAAAACTAAAGGATAGGGGCATGGACTTCATTTACAAGTAAAGGTAAGACCAAATGCAATTTACAAAAAAAAAAAAGAAGAGATCAGCAAAAATAAATAAAGAAAGAATTTGACTTTATATGAAATATTCTTTTGTTTTTCTTGCTATCAAATGGTTGAACAGTGTGCAATTGATTGAAGCTTCTAAAATATTTTAAAAAACCCAATTGTTTTATTTAAGGTCAAAACTGAAGTATAGTCTTATCTTCTATTTTGGGTTCATGTTTGTATGTCTGACTCCTATTGTAGTCAGGGCCTCACCAATCATGAACCTCACCGCGCGTCACTGAAGTCACAAGCACAGAAGGGAAAACTTCACCTCACACAACCCATAATAACAGCAGCTCAAGTAATATATATATATTAGTGTTATTAGGGGGTGAGTGTAAATAAGCTTGTCTTCTTCCCACTCCTTTTCGATTTTCTGTTTATGTGTATTTTAAGGGGCTGCACGGTGGCTGAGTGGTTAGCACATTGGCCACACAGTCTGGAGATCTGGAAGACCTGGGTTCAAATCTCCGTTGGGCATCTCTGTGTGGAGTTTGCATGTTCTCCCCGTGCGTGTGTGGGTTTTCCCCGGGTACTCCAGTTTCCTCCCACATTCCAAAAACATGCATGTTAGGTTAATTGGTGACTCTAAATTGTCCAAAGGTATGAATGTGAGTGTGAATGGTTGTTTGTCTATATGTGCCCTGCGATTGACTGGCGACCAGTCCAGGGTGTACCCCGGCTCTCGCCCAGAGTCTGCTGTGATAGGCTCCAGCATCCCCGTGACCCTAATGAGGATAAGCGGTATAGAAAATGGATGGATGTGTATTTTAATTGTGTTTTGTGTATCTGCTGTATACAGTATTGTAGCAACAGTAGGTTGCGCTGTTAAGCATGGTTGTATTCTGCTTGTCTGACGGGTTGGAGTTGCCTTGAACGCACCAGTGAAAAGGGGGCGTGGAAAAAGTGAACGTTTTTTTGGTGTGGTTACGGCCGACAGTAGCCATTATTTTTCGGTTGCAATAAAAAGCTTGTTGACAACATCTTCGTGATTCAATTACGGTTGTACCACGTAACAGTATGTTTATACAGTACATATGTAACCGGTGGTGTTTATCTCTCTGCGTTGTGGATGACGTTGTTCGAGTGACGACTGACACAGAGTTGCTGCAGTTCCACTTTCTTTACTCTTGGGCTCTCTCTAACATGGGAGATCACGAACAAAAAGGCGAGACAAAAAACATACCTGTTAAATGTTACAAAAAGACGATCCAGTCACAATGTGTAGAATGAGCGTGCCCCTAAAGATCACACTGACTAGAAAGAATAATTAAATAAAGTTTTAAATTAAAGAACACATTTTTGGAGCCATACGGATGCCTACCTGTAACATGGAGATCACGAACAAAAAGGGAAGTAGAAAGGCGTGGCTCAAACTTATAATGAGAGGTGTCACACTAAATAGAGCAGTAGGGGGTACACAGTGACAGATGTTGATGTTCCACGTTTATGTCATGACACTATGAACACATCAGGTATAATTTCCACATATATTTTGTGTAATTATATAATAGTAATAACCTATTTACAATAACCAAATTGACCCCGTTACACATACACATGCATACAGTATATATTTTCATTTCTATTTTTCTATTTTTGTTTACTTTGCCCAGTGTGGGTGCAGTGTGTACAGCATTGTACAATGTGTGTTATTTGTGGCTCAAAACAAACAAACAAACTCAAACTTTTGCAGAGCTGCTGGAAATGTACATTTCTTTTGGAGAATAATAAAGTATTTATCTACAAAAATGCAGCGGTGGGCAGTGCATTTGGTGCGAAAACATGAACTTAACCTTTTATCTTTGAATACGCCTGACCAATTTCTTCCGTACTTTGAGCATTAGTAACACAGGTGATTGGCGGTGCCTGTAAATTTGGTGCTCAACCAAATGTAACAAGCTTAAATGGAAAAACCGCCAAACCTCCGTACTACATCATCTGGAGCAGTTAAGAATCAATAATATGACAAGTATTTAAATAAAATACATCTACTCACCAGAAATGACTATTTCTCCTCATCAGTCAGTCATTGTAGATGTAACTTGGCTTGTCGGTTTTGCTTTGATCAAACAGTAGACAAAAAATGCTGACTTTATACAGTAGTAGGCCAGCTAGCTAGCCCTATGAAGACAATCTGAAATCTAATTAGAGAAACAGCTCGATTGCTATTAGTGCTTAAGTTACATCAGCCAGCTCTACTGATTGTGAAGGCCCTGGTCAGATTACATTTACATGGTAACGGAAGTTGAAATCTGATTGGACAAAATGAAAAAAACTAAATTGAATGTACTGGAATCAGCCAAGAGACACACTACAAACTGAAGATAATAGACTGTTTGGAATAAATTCATACAATTTTATGGAACAAATATGAGGATTTAAGTTATAAATATAGGTCAGTGCTTGTGATGGTGTTTAGCAGCAGAGAAGGCTTTGCTCGTCGTCCTGACTGCACACCACTGCTAAAATAATTTAACACATTTATTATTCATTTTTCAGGTCTGATTACTCGGTTTTCTTTGACTAGAAATGCATCCTTTGTTGGTGTTTACTTCTAAAACGTAATTCAAAATGTACTGTATGAAGGAAACAATATTACCTTACTGTGTCATTACAAATGCCAGAAAAGAAGCGGAAGCAGAACTGTCCCATGTTTACAGACGTAACTGTGTTTACTACTTTGGCTACACTATTAAACTGTAAAAAAAAAAAGAGAAAAAAAGAATATAAAAACATGTGTCACACTCTGCTGTGACATGTTTGCCTTTCTATTATTTTGATGTATTTGTAGTGGGTCTTGGTGCTGCTCCATACTGCCGCCTCTCGCCCAAAGTCAGCTGGGATAGGCTCCAGCATACCCGCGACCCTAATGAGAATAAGCGGTATAGAACATGAATGAATGAATGAATGATTTTTACCCCTCCGTGTTATTAAACACATTCACCTACCTGGAGTTGTCTTGTCACTGCATCCGGGGAGCCACACCTGCTCATCTACGCCACGGGCGTGACAGAATAATCCGACCATTGTCATGGATCCCGCAGCGCAGGAGCAACTACAGTTTGCCGTCAAGGCCCAAGATCAGATGCCCATTCGCCACAAGCAGGCGTTGGAGGACCCCTTGACCCTGGTCCGGGACATGCATGCCATGGCAGGCTCCTCTTTTGCCGCTGCGCCAGAGGCATCTCACCGGCCCACTTCCGGTCCGTCTGGTTCGTCTGCACGCCAATCCTCTCCCACGGGAGTCCAATTTACTTTGGTGGGTGCAGAGATTATTATTATTTTTTTTTTACATAACTGCCTTTTAGTTTTTAACCAGCAGCCCCACGCCTATCGCTCCAACTCAGCCAAGGTGGCGTACATAATCGGCTTGCTCTTGGGTCGCGCAGCCAAGGGGGCTATGGTGGTCTGTGAAAGAAAACTCAACCCCCTCACCAGCTTGCAGGAACAAGCCATCCAATCAGCCGCCGGCAGGGCTGCTCCAGTCATTCCCCATTCCTTCCCGCCCCTGGTCACACATTGGTATGGACTTTGTGACGGGCCTGCCACCTTGATGGGGTTCACCAGTATTTTCACTATAGTTGACAGGTTTGCCAAATTCACCCATTTCGTTCACCTCCGCAGGCTCCCTTCTTCCCTGGAGACGGCCAAGCTCCTTGTCCAACACGTGGTTTGTCTCCATGGCATTTCTGTCAATGTGGTGTCAGACAGGGGTCCTCAATTTTCCTCAGCCACCTGGAGGGCCTTTTGCAAGTCTTTGGGGGGTTCTGCATGTCTCTCATCAGGCTACCATCCGCAATCTAATGGCCAGATGGAGCAGGTCAATCAAAACTTGGAATTTGCCTTAAGGTGCGTGTGTCAACATCTACATCCTGGTTTCGCAACCTTCCCTGGGTGGAGTACGCCCCTAACACCCTAGTGTGCTCTTCCACTGGGCTCTCTCCATTTCACGTGGTCCACGGTTTCCAGCCTCCACTGTTCCCTTCCCAGGAAGTCCTTAGTCTCCTCTCTGGCTTCTTTTCTTCTTCGAGTCAATCGGGTTTTGCGTGACACGCCAGCTGCTCTGGCCAGTACCACTAGGCGCAACCAGAAACTAGCGAACCGTCATCGCAAGCCAGCGTCAGATTATCAACCTGGGCAGAGGGTTTGGCTGTGCTCTTGGGATCTCCCCCTCGCTGTCGAGTCAAATAAACTGGCCCCCAGGTTCGTTGGGCCATACGAGGTGGTGCAGACGGTTGTTCCAGTGTTGGGCAAACACAAGATTCCTCCGTCCTTCAGAACATAACCGGTGTTCCATGTGTCCCGCCTGAAACAAGTCGCAGACAGTGCCCCCACTCCCCACCTCTTTGCATGGTTGATGGACACGCCGCCTTCCCGGCTTGGGCCATCTTGGACGGCAGACGAGGCACGCGTGTGCAGTACCTCATCGACTGGAAGTGTTACAGCCCCAGGATCGCTCAACCTCGATGCTTCTGGCCACTCTTTCACCAGATTTCCTCCTCCTTGTGTCCTTTTTGTATTTTTCTACCTTGTAACTTGTTACCACCCCATCCGCTTATCCAGTGGTCCGCCTGACTTTCAGGTTGTATTCTGTTATACTTTTGGGTTCATCTACATCTTTCTTTTGTCGCGGTGCATCCGGACTCTATGGTGCACCGTAGTTTTTCGTTTCTATATTATTTTTACCCCTGTGTGTTATTGAACATCTACCTGGAGTTGTCTTGTCATTGCATCTGGGGATCCACACCTCTTCATCCACGCCACGGGCGTGACACATGTTGTTTTTAAAACCATATCTCTTATTTGCCACTTCATATATTTTCTCAGAGAATGATGAAATTATCTTCTGTCCCTTTTATTAACTTAAGGAGATGAACAATTATTGTGATAAACGCCACAGGGCCAGCTCGGATTTGATTATATTTATTTGATTTTTACTGACATCCCCCTCTGCACCCCACACCAAGACACTCATACTTTTCTGTAGGATTTTGAAAATTCCAGGTTTCAAGATGTGTGAGAATGAGAGTGGAAAATGAGTGAAATAGTTGTAGAAATATACTATGTACTGTTTTGGTAACAGTGGTTCGCAAGAGGCTCAGTCTCACTAGCAGAGACAATAATCCTCTTGTTTGGGTGTTTAAGAAGGGACATGCAATCTCTCTGCTTAAGAGCACACAGCATCTTGTTGCTTTCAGGCTGGTAGAAAATCACATTAAGATTCCTAACAAGGTTATTTTATTTTAGGGTTACGATCCTAACTACAGGAGCTCAAGCTCTAACTTTTGACTAACGGTACTTTGTGACCTGTGCACCGACATGAACCTTTCAGCGCCATGTGTGCTTGCATTCGCAGCGCAATGAAACCACAATATCATCTAGAATATTGAAAAATGGAGCCGCCAACCACACTATGGTGCTTGGTCTTGACCTTGCTGGTGCTTGACCAGCAATTGGCGAGGCGACCTTTGGTTTGTTTTAATTTATTTGAACATGCACACAAATTATATTGGAATACCTTACATAATATAAATCACAGTTCCTTATGTCCAAAAGGAAGAGGAAGAAGCAAAGCTGTATTAATCCTACCCCTGTACATGTGTTCACATCCTGTATTACAAATGTACTCTTTTCAAGTTAAAGTACATAGTACACACTATGAAGAGAATAATACAATATACTGTATTATCTCAGGTTTAGTATGGTATAAATGATGAACTCTTCTATTGTAATTATTTATTGTCGAAATTGATAGACGTACGCCAACATTTAAACACCTCATCCACGTAACAACCACGTGACACAACCATTTCTTATCTTGATTTAAATAGATGAATATTTGTACATCGCTTCAGCTGTAGCCCCACTCTGTTCTAAAATTTAACGCCACATACATACACACACAAACGTTTCCTAGTGGTTTTCACTGCCTGAATTTTGAAGTTCCCCTTTTCTCTTCGTAAAGAGCTTTTGAATGTTGCATATTTCTCACTGTCTTTGTAACCTCTTCCACTGCTTGTCATTGATGTTGACCTTCCGGACCTCAAACCGTTTATGTCTATAAATTATTTGAATTTCTTGTTAAAGATTTTTCGAACATTTTGGAGAACTGAGGGAGTAGTGAGACGTGTGTGTGACACATTGTATTTGACTTGACTTCTATCAGTGACTCCAATTTTTGCTTCCAGATCTGGTCCAACCTTAAAGAATTTAGTGTAGATGTATATTTTCGAATCATCAGTAAAATAATCTGAATATGCATTATTTTCAGCATTACCATTATCTACATTATTAAGTATTCACCACTTCTTTTAAATATTATTTTATTAGTATTTTATACATTGAGATCTGTCCCACCGAGTCTGAGGATACGTACGCGGACAGTTCTATCACCGTGGCTGAGGTAATTGGGGTAGTTAAATCACTCCCCATTGGCAAGGCTCCGGGGGTAGACGAGTTCCGCTCTGAATTCCTCAAGGCTCTGGATGTTGAGGGACTGTGTTGGTTGACACGCCTCTACAACATTGCATGGAAGTCTGGAACAGTATCTCTGGACTGGGAGACCGGGGTGGTAGTCCCCATTTTTTAAAAAGGGTGACCGGAAGGTGTGTTCTAACTATAGGGGGATCACACTCCTCAGCCTCCCTGGGAAAGTCTACTCCAGGGTGCTGGAGAGAAGGGTACGACCGTTAGTCGAACCTCGGCTACAGAACCTGAAATGTGGTTTTCGTTCTGGTCGCGGAACACTGGACCAGCTCTACACATTTACAAGGGTACTGGAGGGTATGTGGGAGTTTGCCCAACCAGTCTACATGTGCTTTGTAGACCTGGAAAAGGCATTCAACCGTGTCCCTCGTGGTGTCCTGTGGGGGGTGCTCCGGGAGTACGGGATTGATGGTCCGCTTCTACGTGCCATTCGGTCCTTGTACAATCGAAGCAGGAGCCTGGTTCGCATTGCCAGCAGTAAGTCGAGCTTGTTTCCGGTGAACGTTGGCCTCCGCCAAGGCTGCCCTTTGTCACCGATTCTGTTCATAATCTTCATGGACAGAATTTCTAGGCGCAGTCAAGGTGTTGAGGGAGTCCAGCTTGGTGACCTTAGGATCTCGTCTCTGCTATTTGCAGACGATGTGGTCCTTATGGCCTCATCAGGCTGTGACCTTCAGCGTTTACTGGAGCGGTTTGCAGCTGAGTGTGAAGCTTCTGGGATGAGACTCAGCACCTCCAAATCCGAGGCCATGGTTCTCAGTCGGAAACGGGTGGACTGTACCCTCCGGGTTGGGAGTGAGGTCTTGCCTCAGGTGGAGGAGTTCAAGTATCTCGGGTTCTTGTTCACGAGTGAGGGAAGGTTGGAGCGTGAGATCGACAGACGGATCGGTGCAGCATCTGCAGTAATGCGGTCGCTGTACCGGACCGTCGTGGTGAAGAGAGAGCTGAGCCGGAAGGCAAAGCTCTCTGTTTACCGATCGATCTACGTTCCCACCCTCACCTATGGTCATGAGTTATGGGTCATGACCGAAAGAATGAGATCGCGGATACAAGCGGCGGAAATGAGTTTCCTTCGTAGGGTGGCTGGACTCACCCTAAGAGATAGGGTGAGGAGCTCGGCCATCCGGGAGGAGCTCAGAGTAGAGCCGCTGCTCCTTCACATCGAGAGGAGCCAGTTGAGGTGGCTCGGGCATCTCGTCCGGATGCCTCCCGGGCGCCTCCCTGGTGTGGTGTTTCGGGCATGCCCAGCCGGGAGAAGGCCCCGGGGAAGACCTAGTACACGCTGGAGGGACTATGTCTCACAGCTGGCCTGGGAACACCTTGATGTCCTCCCGGTGGAGCTGGAAGAGGTCGCCGGAGGCCGTGAAGTCTGGACTTCCCTACTGAAACTGCTGCCCACGCGACCCGGATGAGCGGAAGAAAATGGAATGGAATACGTTGGTATACTCTAATTTTTCCTGGCTCGTAGTAGTCAATTTATACATTATGTATAGCTTAACACAAACACGAATAGAGAGCCTGCATCTTTACAAGTTTATTTTTATTGGTGTACTTTGACAATACCAATGATGGTATAAAAGAAAATCCCCATCATACAAATTTCAATAATCAAAAGATAAATATGCCAATACACAAACAGATCCACATAAGGCTGACAAGTTTTGACATGTGGTTTTCCGTGACTCGCTTAAAGAGCATGCCCCTCCTTACAATCAGGGACAAAATATTGTTAATTTAGTGGTCTGTTTCTATAATTTTTTTAAAACTCAAATTCATATTAAAGAAAATCTGTCTAGATTTTGGAGTAAACTGTCGCTGGTTAGGTTGCCAGTATTTTTATAACATTAAAAGCACATGGTGTTTTTGGCAGACACAGTGCAGCCCACTCATCTACACCCCAACTACTGGCATCCTAAGATGTCACAAGCAGAAACAAGAACGCTGGCAGGTGCTCATTTCTGCCGTGAAACGTGTTTTAAGTCTACAGCTCCAGGATTTTAAGATTTCTTATATGCAGAATGTCTCTGCAAGTGCGAGATGTATCTAAATTTTGGGGGGATAATTTTATTTGTTGTGTTTAAAAAAAGGGCGTGCTGGGAAGCAGCGATGTTTGAAACATTGCTGTCTCTTTGTAAGCTTCACTTTAGCACTTAAATGGCACCTTTTACCAGCCAACCGACTTCAAATCCTTGTTCTTTATGCTACCATCTGTAGTAAATTTAAGACCTTATAGATTTCCTAAAACACTACACACAACAATATTTACAATGATCTTTATCTTGATATGCGCTTATTTCAATTTAAATATTTTTGCTTGTAAAAAAAAAAAATAAAAATGTGTGAAAAACACTGCAATAAATTAAGAAGCTTTTAAGGCTGCCAGTTTTGTCAGATGCCCAACAATGGTTCCTTCATTCAAACTGGCATAAAATGAATCACAACAGGTGAGGTTATGATACCATGAGCAGCAGGCTTGGTCTTCGCCTGTACTGAGACCATATACAGTATATATATATCCAGTATATACTGTATATATATGAGGTACATGAGTGGCCAGCATGCTCCTACCGCCAACTGAAAACAATCAATTTCCTGTTTTAGATAAAAGCATGAGAGTGCAGACTGATTTAGTTAAAAAGCCAGTCTAGTCATCATGGCAAAACAAAACATTTTTATGCAGCAGGCAGATGATGCTGCTTGTTCTACATTGCTAGAGCGCAGTGATGACTCTACATGATGAATCAGGTCTCTTCAGTGTCAAATCTTTACTCTATGTAAATGTTCCGATCCTTAACAGTTTGGCCTCTTCTACATGTCCAGTGAGCTTTTAATTTAAAGCAATGATAAAACAAAACATATACAGTGTATCATCAAAAAAGGAACCTGCTCAGTTGCTCACTACCAGGTTCCATAAAATCATTACCAGTGCAGGAAACGAAAACTCCACAAGCTCATATCAATCTGTGCGGTTGCACTTCTGGAGGGTTGAGCCATTTCACTCAAACACGCATGGAGAAACCTTTAATGCTTTACACCAGGGGTGTCCAAAACTTTTCTTAGCGAGGGCCACATACTGAAAAATGAAAAGATGTAATACTAAAAAAATATATACAATTTTGTGAATATTTCAACTCTGTGCTATGACAATTACATTATTTTTCCTCATACGAATATGAGTTTATTCTTGTATAATTGTGAGTTTTTTCCTCTTAATTTGACTTTGTTATGGAACAATTACAGCTGTCCTTCCATTTAAAAAAAAAACTTTCTTCTTGTTGTAATTATGACTTTATTCACCTAATTTTCAATTCATTTTTTATGAACTCTTTCCACCACCTAATTTTCCAAAAATTTTAACTTTTTGTTTTGTCATTTCATAAAAACAAACTTTATGCTACTAAAATGAGGTTATTTTCCTCACATTACAATGTCATCATTACAAAATTGAATTTAAAACAAATTTTTCGTGTCATTCTTGTAAAATTACTGCCGATTTATGCATTTTTATTGGTTTTGCTTTCTTGTTAAATTATATTTTTTGGGAAGCCCTGCGGGCCAGTAAAAAAACACCCCTGCTTTACACAAATCCTGCGACTGTCCAGGAACATCATTGGGCACATCCTTAGCATTTGAATATGGGGTTAAAATGTGCTTCTACTTGGCACACTGATCCAGAACCAACAGTCTACTGATGCTTTAACAGGGGGGGAAGATGTCTCCAATTAGGCAGAACAAATATGTTGCATTGTCACTGTCTAATGACAAGCATGTACCTTCAAATTCAGTTTTTTTATCCCCTCAAGCTAAAAAACAAAAATGTGTTCTTGTGGACGTATATCCTTTGGGAATTAGGTAGCCTGTTCGTTTGGCCACAAGTTCTTTGAATTAGTTTGAAGGACAAAGAAGACTGCCTGGAAAAATCTCTCTAAAGGTCAGCACCATCGACTATCACGTCACTTAAAAGGAAGTGCTCAATGAAAGACTTGGACAGTTTACATTTCATTTGCTCTCCCAGCGGTTGTCACACAAAATGGCGACCTCAAACGTGTTTGTTGTGCAGATTAACACACACTCATCCGAAACGGGTCCTGATCCATTTCAGCAGACATTCCATCTGCGTGCAAGGAACGGTTCCCAGGTTTGAACACAGATCTGAACCTTACAACCCCCACACGAATACACATGACTACAAGATTCAGTGCATCTAACACTTCCTGTCATACTTCAGCTCCTATGTTGTTGCTTTAACTGCGAACTACGTATTTGGAAAAAAAACCTCCCCCAAACATAGCAACAATTACAGAAAATAATTCATAAAAGATCAAATAAATAAAAGAGGTCCAGCCTCACAGTGGGAACACAACAGTTATTGATCCCTCCCCACAAAAAAATAGATCTTAAGAAATGCAAACAAGGCGGTTTGTGTGAAATGGAGTACCTGTGCGACAGGGAACATTGGGGGAGTGTGCATTTTTTTTTTCTTTTTGTGATTACAGGACCCACACATTCAGGTTGGGATGGTCAATTTAAACCACACAAGTCAAAGAAGGGCAAATATTTGCCTGCTGTGTACCGTCAGAGCGTCAGCCAGTGTCAGTGCACAATGTCAGACTGCACGCCACCCAACAAACAACAAAAACCCAAATGAGAATGTTTTCCAGAAGTAAAGCAAAGCTAAATCATGTGTAAATGTTGATGAATATATCTGTTATATGAATATATCTGTAATCGGAAGGGATTTTAGTTGAAAAATAATAATAAAGGCAGCCAGCAATACATTGTTGAAGAGATACAATATTCACAGCACCCCACGGTGTAGGGGGGCAGTTAACAGAGTTACAAACACTATGCAATCCCACAAACAACAAATCAAAAGCTTCAGTAAACACCATGTGGACAGTGACAGCAATCAAGTACTATACCTCCAGTTAACACTTATGATGGAATGGAGGTGATTAAACATAAAAAAAAGGTTTCTCATTTTCTGGTCTGTGAATACACACCGCACAACAAGTGGGGTCACAAGTCAGTCCTGTCACTCTGATTCTGACGACATGACAACATGCTTCATTAAAGTCATTTGCACTGGCTCTCACTAACATACTCACTGACATGCACACAACCACGGAGAGGTTTTGAGAAGACATTGTTCTTCATTGGGTGGCATGTTGACTTAGGGATGGGTGCAAATGCAATGTTTGCATATGCAGTCCCTCCCTCTGTCCTATGCGAGCATAGTCTAGCACCTGTGCTATTGCATCTGTATCGTGAGGCAGTAGGGTCGAAATTCATCAGTGTGATTTTACAGCTTATTGCTAAAAGGATGAGCGATGCTCTCCCACACAGCCACTCACTTTCAGCCAGGTACACCCAAAGTAACAATGCAAACACAAAGATCACAGTCTTCCAATGGTGTTTTCATAGGGTAAAATATAGTTGTAAGAAATTAGCAAGGTATTAATATACTCTAAATTTAACATAAAATTTCTCACATTTAGATGATTGAAAACTCAACCTTAGAATTTTCACTTGTTCACTTCACCTGTAGAGTTTGGCATACCTTTTGCAGAACCAGCTGCAAGCTTTCACACGGTAAACGTTGTGTGTGTGTGTGTGTGTATACACATGCACATTTGTTTTCACAGGACTACTGCATTTGTGTAAGAAGTGCAAAAGCAAAAAAAGAGACCACGTCATCATCACCTTGCGAATCAAAACTGCTGCGTGCGTGCGTGCATGAGTGGCAATTGAGTTTCATGGCCTATTTGATGATACTTATGTAAATTAAATTGAGGGGATAAGTTATCTGCCAACTCAATGAGGGAAATTAATGAATTGATGGATGCTGAAGGCCAAAATGGTGCAAAAGGCATGTGGACACTGAAGACTAGGTAAGCCCAGATGAGTGGAGTGATGTACTGTGGCACAAACAAGTGCAGAATTTATCCCTATCGTCTTGTATGACTTATCCAACACATTTTTGGAGCATTTTGAGTCTCCCTTTTCTTTTTTTTTTTGTTGCATACCCACAAAAGAAATAAAGCAAGAATCAACTAAAACACTTTTCAGCAGTGCCGCAACTGGTGAGATATGGCTGATGTCCCAGAGGACTTTTGATTTCCAGGTGGTTCTCAGTCCAGCTATGCCTACATCAGTAGTCGGCTACAGGTGCAAGGTTTCTGCTCAAGCTGACTGTGATGTTGGTGTAGAGAGGCCTCCTGGACACCAGGGGGGAGTAGTTTAAGTTGTTCAGACCATCCACTCTCTGCCTCTCTTTTGAGTGGCGGAGCAGACTATACCTGTGAGAGCAATCAGACAGTTTTTTTATCTGTAAATTTATAGTTTAAAAATGAAGTGATTCTGTTGTGCAATGGAGCTACAATTTCCACAGTGTGTATTGTCCTGAAGCTGTATGTCACATGCAAAGTCTTTAGACAAGTCAGAATTTGCTTAAAGTCACTGCCCAGTGCTTTTCATGTGACTGGCTCACATGAGTCTAAGCTTCATTCCAACTATTGTGCGTGAGTGTTGTGTGTGTGACAGTCAGCATGTGAATGAGGTTTGCATGCAATGGCACTGACCTTCCCAGGAACTGAACCTCTCCGCGATGGTGGTGTGGAATGGACATGTAGCGCCCCTGCTCTCCATGTGGTCTGCTTACGGTGTAATTGGCATACAGCACCCTACAAACAGATTTTGTGCTTACTGATGCATGTGGTCCAATCTGTTACGATGGTGACACAAACTACCATATGTTCATAGAATGCGTACTTGTTCATCGTGGAACTTGGCATGGACATGCACCCCTGATCAAAATTTTAAGACCAGTTGAAAAATTGCAATAATAAAAAAATAAAATACAAATAAAACGGGGGGAGAAAGGTAGGCAATTTGTCGCAAACAAAAACTGAATAAGCTGTTAATCAGCTGATCATTAGAGCTTCAGGTTGTGCATGTGCAGGGGCGTCATACGGCATCTGACAATGTGGCGATGATGAGAATTACAACTGAGAATTGAAGGCCTGTGTGGTAATGACTGGCTTTTTCAACAGAACAATGCCTGCCTGACAAAAGGACAAAGGAATAACGTCATAGTTTAGGACCACCTTAATGTCTAATCCTATTGATAACATTTGGGGGGTGGCTGGCCGAGGAAATTCCTCTTTAGGATCCATCCATCCATTTTTTATGCCGCTTATCCTCACTGGGATCGCAGGTATGCTGGAGCCTATCCCACCTGACTTCGAGCGGCAGGCGAGGTACACCTTGGACTGGTCGCCAGCCTATCGCAGGGCAGACATACAATCATTCACACTCACATTCATACCGATGGACAATTTAGAGTCGCCAATTAAACTAAAATGTATGTTTTTGGAATGCTGGAGGAAACAGGAGTACCCGGAAAAAACCCACGCACGCACGGGGAGAAGATGCAAACTCCACACAGAGATGCTCAACAGTAGCAGTGCAGTCTGATAGGACAAGGTCTCAGTGTACAGAGTATGTGTGGGTTCTCACCTGTTCCAAAGGTCATCGTCTTCTCCTCCCCAGCCCCAAAACGCATTAGGAAATCCATTAATCTTTTGGAACTGTTTCACCGTCATGCCACTGACACCGCCAAAGAACTCATTATACGGAAGCCTTAGAGGAAAATGTAGACATATTAAATGTATATTAAGCAAGGACTACACTTACTCAATACCCCTTGGGAGATAGTATCAGAACTCACATGTAGGAGTACTTGTCAAGCTTGACCGCAAAGTGTCTCGGCATGTCTGTGCAGCCATAGTAGTTCCTGCCATTTTCCATGAGGTGGTCTACATCATGGAAGATGAGACAGTCCCAGTGCTGGTCCTTCATGGCTTCCTTGTAGCCCACGTTGAACAACATGGCTCTGTTAAATGGCTCCATGCCAGCCTGGACAGGAGGTGAAGAAGTGTCACTGAGCGCTTGGTGGTTAAAAGGGGTAACCTTCAATCGCTCTGTGTGTGTGCATACCTGCTCAATAACATAAAAGCCAAACTGGAGCCTCTGTTTCTGAAGCACTGGAACCAGATGTCTTAGGAGGATGGGCAAGTGCTCATGTCGATTCCTGAATGGAACTAAGATTGCCACCTAAGACCACAAAAGATGATGTGTGCTTGAAACAGAGATTTAAATCTTCATTTATGCAATGCCATCAGACATTCATAAACCACCGATGACACAGGAAGGCACTTAATGTCAGTTGAAAGGTGGGTTGATTTTACAAAACCTTATTTTCAGCTTCTCTTGGAGCTGAATAAAAGTGAACAGCCACAGGAATAACACAGTATACATACAGTGCCTATTGTTAGTTGAGAGTGGCTCTTCTCTATCTCTTGAGATATGGCTCTTCTTCTGGGATAACATAGCAATTTGTTTATCATAGCACACGCTCCAAGCAAATTAATGCATGAGTCAGACAGATGGCAGGCAAGACTGTGCAGTGTGGTTCATGAATCAATAGCAAAGTACATGATCAGAAATCAACTGTTTCCTGTGCCGGACTGTGTACTGTATTAACATTTTTGAATGTCTGCCAAAAGAAACCAAAAATGTCTCAAAGACACGAGTGCAGAAGAACCATAAAGAGTGTAACACATGCTTTAATGAACAATGAGCATGCTTTTCTCCAGTGTTCCAGCTGTTAACTTTTAGATTATGGCTTCATTTTTGTAGTTTCAAAATATCAAACAGATTTAAATATTAGAGAGTATATGCAGAGTACAAGTATAAGGTATGCTCAATTACGGCTAACCATTTAAGGCATTATTTTTGGTAACTGTTTCTGTGACGTGACACACTTACCTTCCAGCGGGGTAAACAGTCTTTGGGCTTCCAGTATCCTCCTGGGGCCATTGTAGAGTCTTGCCCCAGGACTGATCTCGCCACATCCTCCAGTGACACTTCACTCATATTCACCTCCAATCTGCTTTCTGTGTTTACAGGAAAAAGTAGCTTTTGTATAATATAAGACAGAATGTAAACAACACAAGCAATATGCACTAATTATGAAAAGAGGTGAGTGAGCATGCATGAAGAAGGGAAAAATTTGAGCAATCGGGAGCATAATTAAACACATTAATCTTCTGTGGACTGACAAAAACATTAGTACCAATCATCTGTCAAGAGTTGAAATGAAACACCACCTCTCCACCATTTTAAAAGTCATTATGATAGTATGATAGCTGAAACATTGATTCTAAACTGCCTGGCCATCAAAAAAAAAGGTTGTACACTAATATTTTGTTGGACCGCCTTTAGCTTTGTTAAGGCACACTACGCAAAGCCTTCTCCAGCACATCCCAAAGATTCTCAGTGGGATTAAGGTCTGGACTCCATGTTTGAAAATGATGTCTCATGCTCCCTGAACCACTCTTTCACAATTTGAGCCCGATGAATCCTGGCATTGTCATCTTGGAATATGCCCGTGTCATCAGGAAAGTAAACATCAGTTGATGGAATAACCTGGTTATTCAGTATATTCAGGTAGTCAGCTGACCTCATTCTTGACCTGACCAACTGCAGCAACCTCGTACCTATTCGTACCTATTTACTTAGTTAAATCCAGGTGGCGACATTTTTTTGGCAAGGCAGTATATAACTATTAACTTAAAAATGTGCTAACTGTACTTTTTTCAACCCAAAAACTGTTAGGACACCACAACTGGTTAGTATTTGTTAAAAAACAGATGTCTATACAAGTTAAACTGAATGATAATTTTTGGCCCGAAAAAGGGAGTGGTGTTATATTTTGGTCGGTCACGGTTGCCCATAGAGTGCACGCACATACAGTAGTATGCAAAAGTTTGGCCTCCCCTGACAATTTTCAAGATTTTCTTTTATAAATCATTAGTTGTTTGGATCATCAATTTAAGTTAAATATATCATATAGCAGACAAACAGTGATATTTGAGAAGTGAAATTAAGTTTTTAGGATTTACAGTAAGTAAAAGTCGGCAAAAGTTATTTATTTAAACAAAATTAGGTAGGTGCATAAATTTGGGCACCCCAACAGAAAAATTACATCAATATTTAATAGATCCTCCTTTTGCAGAAATAACTGCGTCTAAACACTTCCAATGAAGGTCTGGATCATGGTTGATAAAATCTTTGACTATTCTTGATTACAAAACAGTCAGGTTTGATGGTTTCCAATCATGGATAGCTCGCTTTAAATCCATCCATCCATCCATTTTCTTCTGCTTATCCGAGGTCGGGTCGCGGGGGCAGCAACCTAAACAGGGAAGCCCAGAGGTCCCTCTCCCCGGCCACTTCGTCTAGCTCTTCCCAGCGGATGCCGAGGCATTCCCAGGCCAGCTGAGAGACATAGTCTCTCCAACGTGTCCTGGGTCTACCCCGAGGTCTCCTACCGGTCGGACGTGCCCTGAACACCTCCCCAATGCGGAGGGTCAGCGGTTATACTCCGAGTCTCTCCCGTCCCGGATGACAGGGCATCTCACCCTATCTCTAAGGGAGAGCCCAGCCACCCTGCGGAGAAAACTCATTCAACACATCGGCCGCTTGTACCCGCGATCTTGTCCTTTCAGTCACTACCCAAAGCTCTTGACCATAGGTGAGGATAGGAACGTAGATCGACCGGTAAATCGAGAGCTTTGCCTTTTGGCTCAGCTCTCTTTTCACCACGACAGATCGGTGCAGAGTCCGCATCACTGCAGACACCGCACCAATCCGCCTGTCTATCTTGTGTTCCATCCTTCCATCACTCGCCATCACTTTAAATCACACCACAAATTTTCAACTCACATTCAGGTCTGGGGACTGAGATTCCATTCCAGAATGTTGTACTTGTTCCTCTGCACGAATGCCTTTGTAGAATTTGAGCAGTGTTTAGGGTTGTTGTTTTGTTAAAGTATCCAGCCCTGGCAAAACTTAAACTTTGTCACTGATTCTTTAACATTGTTCGCAAAAATCTGCTGAAACTGACTGGAATCCATGTGACCTTCAATTTTAACAAGATTGTGGATTGTTTGTCTTGGAATGTTTTGTTCTTCATCTGCCATGCACTGCCTCTTGTTACATCCAAATAACTATTTTAGTTTAATCAGTCCACAGCATCTTGTTCCAAAATGAAGCTGGCTTGTCCAAATGTGCTTTAGCATATTTCAAGTGACTCTGTTTGTGGCATGTGCGCAGAAACGGATTCTTCCTCATACAGCATCCACTTGTGCAAAGTGTGCCGAATAACCGATGGAGTGACAGCATCTGCAGCAAGATCATGTTGTAGGTCTTTGGAGTTGGTCTGTGGGTTTAGTTTGACTGGTCTCACCATCCTTTGCCTCTTTTTTTCTCGGCCTGCCACTCGGGGTCTTAACCAGAACTGTGGTCTTTCATTACCCCGCTCTGTCCCTCACAGTGAAAAGTGACAGCTGGAATTTCTGAGCTAGCTTTTTGTATCGTGCCCCCAAACCATTACGTTGAAAATCTTTGTTTTCAAATCATTTGACAGTTGTTTTGAGGCTCCATGTTGGCACACTTCGAAAAAGATGCAAAGAGGAGAACAACTTGCAATTGGCCACCTTAACTAGCCTTTTGCATGACTGGCATGACCTGCGTTTGTAGGTCAAGGGTCAGTGAGCTTACCAAGCAAATTGTGTGTTCCAATAATTAGCACTAAATATATTTAAATCAATAAAACAACAAGGCTAGCCAAATTAATGCACCGGCCTAATTTTGTTTAAATTTTTTTTCTTTCTGTAAATCCTAAAAACCTCATTTCACTTCTCATATCAGAATCAGAATCAGAAAAACTTTATTGCCATTGTAAGTGAACAATTCACAAACTAGGAACTTTCTTTGCCGACTCAGTGCGACGTAGAATTCTAAGTAAACATAGAGCATTAAATAAACATAGAACTAACTAAACATAGAACCTGAGTAAAAAGTTGAAATCACTGATAAGTAAAGGCATGAGAGTGTTTTTAGTGCAGGTATTATAAGGTGCCAAAAATACTGGTTATAAAGTGAGCATAGTGCAAATGTTATAAAGTGTTCATGAGTTCAACAGCAGCAGGAAAGAAACTGTTCTTGTGGCGAGAGGTTCTGGTCCGAATGGACCGTAACCTTCTGCCAGAGGGGAGTGGCTCAAATAGTCCATGTCCAGGGTGGGAAGGGTCAGCAAGTATCCGGCCTGCTCGCCCCCGAGTTCTGGAGACGTACAGGTCCTGGAGAGATGGAAGGCTGCAGCCGATCACTTTCTCGGCGGAGCGCACGATGCGCTGCAGTCTGTGTTTGTCCCTGGCAGTGGCCCCAGCGAACCACACTGTGATGGAGGAGGTGAGGATGGACTCAATAATGGCCGTGTAGAATTGCACCATCGTCTGGACAGGCAGCTTGGCTTTCCTCAGCTGCCTCAGGAAGTACATCCTCTGCTGAGCCTTCTTGATGAGGGAGCTGATGGTCTGCTCCCACTTGAGGTCGTGGGTGATGTTAGTGCCCAGGAAGCGGAAGGAGTCCACAGTTGTGATGGGAGAGTCTGTCAAGACGAGGGGGGGCAGGGGGGGCTTTGACTTTCCTGAAGTCCACGATAATCTCCACTGTCTTCTGAGCATTGAGCTCCAGGTTGTTGCAGCTGCACCAGTCACTGTATCACTGTGTTTGTCAATTTAACTGAAATTGCTGATCCAAACAGCTAATAATTTATAAAGGAAAATCTTGAAAATTGTCAGGAGTGCCCAAACATTTGCATTCCACTGTACATATACTATACATAGTCTCAAAGAAGCTATATATGGACAGTTAGCAGTCATGGCGCACAACTTGCACCCTATTCTGCCTGTAAATAGCGGGATGACTAGAAAAACCATAAAAAAAAACAGACAACAAACAAGATTAGGCAAGTAGTAAATGAGTAAATATTGGAGTTGCTTTGTAGAGGAGGAGAGATTTTTGAGAAGGAAAGAACGATTTAAAAACAGATTGTATGCTATATTCCTGTTGAACCTCAAAACTCAGTCATTTTTTGTAATTTCTCAAAAACTTGAAAATACGACCTAGGTCATTATTTCTAATAGAGTGACTAATCAATCAAGGCGGGTGACATTTATTTTGGGTATATAATTTTACTTTTTTTTGTTCCAACCCTCAGCAGCAATGGCACACTCCAAGAGGCCTTGCTTATGCAACTCAAAAATTCAACCACGTTCCACTCAAGAGATCATGACAGTGTGAATACCTGATAGAAAATGACATTGAATCCACATTTTTGTCATGATTTTTGTCTTTTAAATGTTTTTGCTTTAAACATTTTCATCATCTGATGAACTGCCTATTTTAGTTTAATAGATGGATGTTAACAATGTTCAAATCTTCGTTGGGTATCTTTGTGCAGTTTGCATGTTCTCCCCATACATGCATGGGTTTCCTTCTGGAACTCCGGCTTCCTCCCACATTGGCGACCCTAAATTGTCCATAGATATGAATTTGAGTTTGACTGGTTGTTTGTATGTGCCCTGTGATTGACTGGCGACCAATCGATGCTGTACCAAAAGTCAGCTGGGATAGGCTCCATCATACCCAAGATTTTGCTCGTTTACTAGTGGGTTTGGAGTCACTCTCTTATTGAAACACCCATTTCAAGGTCATGTCTTTTTCAGCATAAAGCAACATGACCTCTTCAAGTATTTTGACATACACAAACTGATCCATGATCCCTGGTATGCAATAAATAGGCCCAACATGATAGTTGGAAAAACATGCCCATATCATGATACTTTCTTGCTTCAGTGCTGACATGACATGCATGACTGACATGCTTCACTGTCTTCACTTTGTACTGTGGCTTGAATTCAGATTTTGGGGGTGGTCTCACAAACTTGGACGCAAAAAGAACAATTTTACTGTCTACAAAATGTTCCTCTATTTCTCTTTAGGCCAGTTGATGTGTTTTTTGGCAAATTGTAACCTCTTCCGCACATGCCTTTTTTTTTTTTTTTTTTTAAACAGAGGGACTTTGCGGATGATTTTTGTAAATAGATTAGCTTCACACAGATGTCTTCTAAATGTCACAGTACTTACAGGTAACTCCAGACTGTCTTTGACCATCCTGGAGCTGGTCATTGGTTGAGCCTTCGCCATTCTGGTTATTTTTCAATCCATTTTGACAGTTACCTTCCCTTTTCTGCCACAGTTCTGTGGTTTTGCTCTCCATATTAAGGCATTAGAGATCATTTTAGCTGTCAAAATGTCTTCATAAGTTTTCACCTCTCCAATCAACTTTTTAATCAAAGTACGCTGTTCTTCTGAGCAATGTCTTGAACAACACACTTTTCTCAGGCTTACAAGAGAAATGCATGTTCAACAAGTGCTGGTTTCATCCTTGAATAGGGGCCACTTGATTCAAACCTGTTTTTTTTACAAAATTGATCACTGATTGAATGCCACACAGCTATTTTTTTTAAACACACCCCTTTCAACAAACTGCCCATTTGCACAGCCTTAAGAGCTTGTATATCATGAATGCACGGGTACACGTTTGGACATACCTTTTCATTCACTTGTGGACACATTCAAAGTTTTTTGCACGTTTCCGGACTGACTGACCTTCACTTCTTATATTAATGATGGCCACTTGTATCTCTTTACTTAGAATTCATATTATGGCAAGAACCAATCACCTAACAGTTGTCCAAATGGGCTATTGGCTATGCATCTGACTTCTGCACAACACAACTGATGGTCCCAAACCCATTAATAAGGCAAGAAATTCCTCTGAAGTTGGCTGACTACCTCACGAACCTCATTTTAGAGAACACCAAGGGTTTGCAGCGCTATCCAAAAAGCAAAGGGTGAGTAATTTGAGGAATCTAAAGTATAAGACATTTAGAGTTACTTCACAGTTTTTTGTTAATATTATACCACGTGTTCATTCATACTTTAGTTGTGATGCTTTCAGAGAGAATCTACATTCATGTAGTCATGAAAATAAAGAAAACGCATCGAATGAGAAAACTTTTGGCCTGTACTATAAATATTTTTCTAATTTTCAGGTTCACGACCGAGACCAAGGTTGGTTGAACACTGTAAAAAATTACAAGTTATAATAAATTTTTTAGAAACATTGTCACCATGCTGACAAACACAAACTGGCAGGTGCCATGACCTGACTCGCCATGCACTCACACAGTGCGTGTGTGTGTGTGTGGTTGTGTGGAAAACATTTAATTCATTTGAGAGGCTCAGATGACAGTCTCAGGGTATTTACATTTTAAATAAATGATTAATCAAATACAAAAATAGTTATATTTTAGATAATTAATTTGGTTAATAATTACCAATTCATTGCTTAATTTTTACAGCTCTATTAAGTTAGTAATAAATCAAAATGAAAAGAGCACAAACGGCCATTTTCACAGCATTAAAACAGCACAATGTGACTATTTGACCTCATTTTTGCACAGGTCATTCACATCTAGAGTCCTGAACGCAACAATAAAATGTTAGGTTAAAGTTAACAGCACAATTTTTTTGATGCGAGGTAACAAGCACCCGTTCTGTTTGACGCTCATCCCACAACGTAATTTGAGGAAGTAGCAGTAACTGTGGAGCCACAAGCAGGAACAAATATTGAACAAAATGGACAAAAATGGTATTTTAATTGGTAATTTAGCTTAAAATCCCTGGCAGGTGGCTCTCCCAACAAGAGCAAAGTTATTTAAGTTAAGTAAAGTTAAGTACGTCGCCTGCCAGAGAGAAGTGAGAATTTACAGGATCACTGCCAGTTTGCCATTTTTTTTTAAATTGTCATTTATACAGTGGTACCTTGGCCTAACTACAAGTTTTTCTTTTTAGATGCTAGTCTAAATTTTAGCTTTAAACGGTGACCAAAAATTTGGGTTACGAGACGCTATTTACGGGCAGACAGCAATTTAGAGGCAAGTATCAATATGACTGTGGCTGAGGTCGATAATGGATGTAGGATCAGCAGTGCATGAGCTTGTCACCGGGAAAGATTTTGAACACATCAGTAAAACATATGTACATTATAGCAATCTTCTTTATCTTATTTAAAACTACAAACAGGAACATCATCAAATTAAAATCCCCCAATAAATACTGAGCCACCATTAACCAGTACAGCCCTGGACTTTGCTTTGTACCACAAAAATATTAGCAATCAATAAGGACATACTACTTACTTTTATGCATTCCCACATAGTATCAGCATTTGGAACAAATATAAGGTGAAAGAAAATTAGGAAAAATACAGTATAGTAGTCTATCAGTGCACTGTGGGAGAACGTTAGAAGGTGCATTCAAGAACCGTCAAACAAAGTAGGACAAACCTGCCGCTCACAGTGAATACATATTCATTTTTGAATAATATAATGGCCCATGTTTCCGAAATCCATAACGCTTTACATGAAATTTGATGTAGTTATCATTGTATTTGTGGATCAAATTGTTTGCCACAATCTGCGATTAATTAAAAGTTAACTATGAAAAATGTGTGGTTACTTATGATTAAAATATTTTAATCGATTGACAGCTATAGTAGCAACACAAAAGAGCCAGGACAACGCATGTCTGAAGAAAGGAAAACACATCAGCAATAAACTTACTCATAGAGGGCAGCCTTTCAGGGCAAACTTGTGAAGAAAGATACGTGAAGCCCTCAGGAAGGTATGTAGTGGCAGTAGAATCACTTTCGCTCATGTTGAAGTCATAAGCATAATCTGGAAACATAAAAAAAACACACTCATCAGGTCTTGTCTCTAGTTCTGTATGAGTTCTCCAGTGACTGGCCTCGAGAGTACAAAGATATAGTATTTTACCTGTGCCATTGATGCTGTAGGCACCTCTGACCACCTGCTCCAGGACCTGAGCTCCAATGTTCTTCACATTTTCTCTGATCTGGATCCCTCTGGCTTGGACCATGAACACATACTCATTCACTGTGGAAAGAGACACAAAGGGACTTTATTCTTGTGCTTTCAGGTTGATGTAGTTGGAAGACATTAGGTTGATGTAGTTGGAAAAGCCCACAATAGCCCATGAAATCTACAACTTCTCACACTTGCATTTTTATTTGATTTAAGGCAGCAGTAAGGTAACAATTCACACCTAAAGCTGTGAAGTGTATTTTGCTATTTCAATCATGACTCCAAAATAACAGCAGTAAATTATTGACTGACTGAACAAGATATTGAATATTGGATAGTTAATGGCAATTAATGAGCTAAAGAAACAGATGCCTTGTTGTGACCCATCTTCTCTGGCATTTGCACATACTGCCCACAACTCTTTGTGATATTTCATCTATCTATTCTTCCATTTTCTATACCGCTTATCCTCATTAGGGTCGTGGGTATGATGGAGCCTACCCCAGCTGACTTCGGGCGGGAGGCGGGGTACACCCTGGACTGGTCACCAGTCAATCGCAGGGCAGACAGACAACCATTCACACTCACATTCACAATTTAGAGTCGACAATTAACCTAACATGCATGTTTTTGGAATGTGGGAGGAAACCGGAGTACCCACACAGAGATGTCCAACAGAGATTCGAACCCTGAACCTGCTGACTGTGAGGCCAATATGCTACCCACTCAGACACCGTGCGGCGGGATATTTCATTTTATGTTTAATTTAACAACAACAAAGCACTAAGCAGAAAACAACTGTTCAATGTCCCATTTGTAACTTATGTCCAACTGAAAAGAAATACGTGACAAAGACAAGGTGAGTATCTAAAGTCAGACTACTGAACATCCAGTGACCTCAACGCTTGTAACCCTTAGCTAGTACAAAAAGTGTCTCTGAGACACTTTCTAATATAAAGGACCATTTGTATATTCTGAAATAAATATTGTCCTCAGCACCATTGAAATAATTTATTACATTGCTGCAACTTGTAATAACGTGTCATTCCCTAGGTTCCTCTTCTGTGTTGAACATTAAAGCTCCTCCAACATTATCAGAAAGCTAATGTTAAGAAATGACTTAATGTTAAGAAGTCTTCCAGCTGAGCGAAAACTGCCCCTTAAATGATTTACTGCCTTGGTGACTCACTGAGGGGAATTTCCCAACAACACGTCCAGCTTTTCATTCCAAAGAAGCAAACAACTGGACTGTTAATCTCTGATGATGGAAGGAACAAGACGCAACAAGGAGATGATGAGCTTGAGATGACTGATTGGTTCCTGCCATCTACGCATGGTAATTGTGTTCTGTTGTTAGGAATCACAGGAATATAGGAATATCTAATGCACTGTGAATCACTGATGAGGATTCGTTATGGGGGGGAAAAACAGGCACTAATAGAATAGGAGAAACAAATGTTGTCATAGGCTATGTGGACTTGTAAAAAGAAAGCATGAAAGTTAAGTGTACGACAATATTCCATTCACAGTAACACATTAAGGACTTGGTAAGGTGCTACGTGTTATTGAGAACACTTTCACACCGTCTCTGGGGAAGTGGGCAAATCCATAAATCTCTAAAAACCGGATTGCTCTTTAAACCAGTGCATCTTGCAATGTTCTGATCATTTCAATACATTACCACAAGTAGAAAAAAACAGGAAGGTTGGCATTAGTCTTATAGGTGCTAGGGTCATACAATCTAATAGTTTGTTGGACTGCCTTTAGCTTTGATTATGGCACACATTGGCATTGTTTTGATAAGCTTCTGCAAGATCACAAGATTTATTTCCATGCAGTGTTGCATTAATTTTTCACCAAGATCTTGCATTGGTGATGGTAGAGTCTGACGGCTGCGCAAAGCCTTCTCCAGCACATCCCAAAGATTCTCAACGGGGTTAAGGTCTGCAGTCCATGTGTAAAAATGATGTCTCATGTTCCCTGAACCAATCTTTCACAATTTGAGCCCGATGAATCCTAGATCTTGCGCAGGTTCACAGCCGAGAACAGCGGTCTTAGTCTCAAAAAGATTGGTGACCACTGATATAGAATGTCTTACACACATCTAATTGTTTCATATTGTTAATATCAAGAAAATTCAGTCAAGTATTGGATTTTGAAAGAACAATGTCTACATTTCTGTTTTTATGACAGCAACTACATGAAACTTCACTATACAAATGATGAAAATACCAAATAAAACAAAAATTAAAATAAAACAGATAAAACAATAAATACAATTTAAAAAAAACTTTTCTGACTTTGTTATCTGAATCGTATCAATCAGCTCATATCACACATTAGATATTTCTGATAAACTTATTTGAGCTTTTTGGCCACAAGTCTTTGAAAAACACTTCACTACATTTGTTCTTTCAGTGTGAACAACATGCTAGCACAATGCTGCTAAACTGTGTTGAATTGCTTCCCCTGTGAACCTGCAACTCTGCACAATCCCGCTGCCACTAATCCAAACCAAGCAATCCCAACATGATGCACACCCCTTGATGAATGCAGGTCCATGTGTGTTTGTGCATGCGCGTGTGAGTAATACTGCTGAGCTAGAAATCCACGGGATGTGATTTGTCATCGGTAACTGTATTACAGTTTCCATCACATTTCCCTTGTTCAGCACAAAGTGCCTGACTTGCAGGACTAAAACACTTGTGGCAATATTTCGTTAAATATTGATGTAAATCTTTGTAATGGGTGATTGGATTCAAATCTAGATACACAGGTTATGATATGATTAAAAAATGATATATTTTAAAAACAGAACGACTCCATGCAGTGTGCAAATGATACAATTCCATATAATTCAGTTTGAATCGTTTAATGTTTGTTGATGCATTTTACCAGAGCGAGCATGCTCAACTTTACATGATGTGATCCGTGCGCCCCGTCAACAGGCATGACTAACTGACTTACGCCTAACCAAACTGTTACAAAGGTAACGTTTATTGTCTTTATAATTAAAAATTACTTCATTAAAAGGGAATTAAAAATACATAGATAAAAGTATCCCTCTCATGAGAGAATATATCAATCCCATGACAATGAGGCACAAGTGGCTGAAAATACACGCGCGTGCATATACACAGACATTCACTTCCGTGTGGAAGGATGTGCTGGAAACCACTTATGTACCAGTCATATCGCTAACCTCATGAACGATTAATGTTTTAAAACCGCCGAGTCTCTCTCACACTCTGTGGGGCCATTTGATGGAAAATTGCTAAAAGATTATTGGCATGTGACCCAGTCCTGCAGGCACCAATCTATTTTGTAAAATGTGAATATCCTTGAAAGTTTAAACCCATGACGTTATGTGTGTGAATACTAGTGATGGACAGGATTAAATGTCCTCGATTAACTGGTGACAATTAAAATTAATGTTTGGGGCACACTAGCACTGTGTGCGCTGTAAATGCTTTGTAACAAAAAACAGCAGACGAAAAGTTGGGCAGGCCTGAATCTCAACTTCAACATATGCAGGAAACTGCTACAGAACGTCTACCAGACTGTTGTAGCTAGTGTCTTTCTGTATGCCGTAGTGTGCTGGGGTAGCAGACTCAAGAAGTAGGACGTCAGACGCCTTGACAAACTGGTGAGAAAGGCAGGCTCTGTGATTGCCACTGACCTGGACAGCCTGACATCTGTGGCAAAGCAAAGGACACCGATGAGGCTCTTTTCTATCATGAACAAACATCTCATAACCCAAGAGCAGTTTTCAGTGGCAGACTATCACTGTCCTGCTCCCCCGAAAGACTGAGCAGATCATTCCTCCTCCACGCCATGTGGCTTTTAATCACATAGGGGGTGTGATAAACACACACAGGACTGGACATTTGACCTAATTATGTTCTTTGTATTATTATTATTATTATTATTATGTATTATCGCACTACAAATTGGAAGTAAACTGTTCTGTAATTATTTATTAATTAAAGTATTCATTCTTGTTATTAAAACTTGCAACAACACAACTTCTTCCCTCTTTCCAGCATTGAGTTGTCTGTAAATATTCACGCAAAAGACAATGTCAACATTTGATCTGCTCTATGAAGCAAACGTCTTACCACTGAGCTCAAATTGCTATCATAGTTTTTAACTATTTTGGCACTTTTCTTGACCACATATCTTGATTGTAATTATAGAAGTGTGTGCTGATATACTTGGTTTGAATACCGTCTGGCATGAGGAACAAATTCCCCCCAAAAGTTAGGATTGCTACAGTAGACAAGAAGTCTACTGGCGCTTACAATTTCACAGAAAAAAAAGCTGCCTTCATGGAAGGCTGTCAGGATGATGAGTAAGATGTGGTAGAGTCTCACAAACTAGGTACTAACTAAGAGATCTTAATGGTGTTCAATGACATGAGAAGGCACTCCACACAGCAAGACATCAAAATCTAATCATACTCAAGGACCCAAAAGGAAGACATGTTCGAAAACAGATTTCCGAGGCTGGAAGAAAAAGGTAGGCGCTTTAAGGGAACAAATGCGGCAAATGATGTGCAGAACGGATGAGTTACAGCAAAGCAAAACTATGACATTTTGACTGGGCTACACATTATGCTCAGGTGTTAAGCAAGAACATTGAGGAAGAGAACACAATTTTCTGATGTTGCTTTAACTGAGAAACAAGTGACAGAAAATGTCTTGCATAGAGGTAGGTGGAAGTGGAAAAAGAACAAATGACAAAATGCAATGGCGCAACAAAGCCAAGAAATCATGTGACTTAATGGTGCATAACTTGGCACATTCAAGGCAACTGCAAAATTGCTATTTGCACAGGCAAACAATCTATTAAATCAGATGTTGCTCATTAATCAGAGGTTGCAACAGCATATTCATAAGAATTTTATTGAGACTTTGCAGGTAGCCAAAAATAAAAGGTGATTTCCATGAAGCATTAAATATGTCTCAATTTTATACTTTATATTTTAGCGGATTAAATGTACTGTAATTTTAGTTGACTAAAATGTTGCTGTGTAATAACACTAGAGTAGAAGTAAAATCATTTGGATGACTAAAACAAATATAATTTTAGTCAAAAGAATATGATGAAAATTGATGTCAAAATTAACACTGTTAGCCAGTAACATCAATAAATACTAACATCTACGGCAACCTTTGCACTTTATTTTTATACCAATATTGTATCTGTTCTGTCAAACTTTACGTATTTGCAAAAAATAAATAAATACATCAGCACCACATGACTATACGTGTAGTCAAAGAGCATGACAATTCTTATGACAATTAGGATGCTCAAAGCATCTAATCCCTGCTACAAAACATAATGGCAATTGTGATGGTTTAATACTCATGTGATCCAACACACGTATTGCATGATACTAGGTGGCTGCACAAAGTAAACAATTGGTAAATCAGATAATAAAGACTACTCCAATAACATTGTCAAGAATATTCAAATGATTGCAAGAGAAGACCGGAGAAACCACTGGTATGTAACAACTATTATTGGTTCCTAAGTTACAAACTCGTATTGAGTAGCAATTTCATGCCATGTCTTTTTGAGTCAAAGGTTAACAACCTAACCTGTACTCCTGTAAGTGTGAAAAAAAATTCAAAAAAGTCTACTGCAGTTGAATTGATAAAACGTCCTCTATGATCTTCCCGGCCTTTCCAAGTTCAGGCGGGTGAAAATCCTAAACAACTTAGTATCAGCCATGCAGACCTACTGAGGGGAAACAAATCTTGATTTTTTTTTGGATGTCCTTCATCGAGAAACATGGTCGAGAGCTAAATGGTAAAGTAACTTGTTAAGCATGTTGCAAAAAAAACAGTGATGGCCACTGTATACAACAATCTAGCAGAGATGCAACTCCCCAGAATGATGTAATGGTGAGTGCAAGGTACTGATAGTCATTCATTCGAAATTCAGAGGAAGCTAACGCGACAGTTTACAGTACAAGGCCATTTGTGGAGTCAATACGGCACCGGTCGAAGGGCTGCACAAGTGTGCACATAGCATCCTGTCATGTCACTAACAGGACATGACTCAAATCATACACAATTACATGACGCGCTTGAGATTAGAAACCCACCCACAGTGCTATCCTCACTAATCATTAGACCTATCTTATGAAAGGAGACCTTAAATGACCTTGTAGAACATGGCTTTAACAGACAAACTCTACCTGTCACTCAATCTACTGCATATATCCACCTCACCTATCTATCCTTCCCTTTCCCTTCCTCTTCATCCCTCCCTATTGCTGCTTGTGTAACGTCATTTTCCAATACTCTACTGAAACACCGGGAACAGATTTTCTATAAATTATCTAAATGATGGCTCACTGTCCTAGGAGACAATTCCTGCCAAGGGAACACTGGAATTTTCACTGTAACTTGGGTTAATCAAAATAGAAAAAAGGCATGGAAAAAATGACCCCCTCATCCCTTCCACTTTGCCTCTGAAAGGCAATCAACTCCACACATTGATAGCTCAGCAAAGTTAGGTGATCGGCTCCACTCTTCTGGTTCCCTGATAAGAGCTGAAAGGCAGTTTCCCTCCCTGCATGCACACATGCAGTGACACAAGCACACTCACTATACATACATACACTCCCAGCTTTCATGGCTTAAAGCTGTCACTCAGAGAAAACTGTCATTTTAACTACCACTGTGTATCACTGATGCCCACAGACACTCAGGGAGTGTATTACCATGAGTGTAAATCTTCCCAGTTGACCCTGAATGCATGTTATGTCAGTTTAAAAGCTAAATGACCTCAGTAAGGCAACACTGGCAATTGGCCACCAGTGATATAGAACCCTATTTCAACACCTTATTGGAAAGTAAACAGCTGATTACTCATTGACAAAATAATACGCATAGCAAGAAATCCCTCACAATTAACTGCAAGAGACATGGTAATGTGAATGTATTGATCTCTAGAGGACACTTAGGGCATAATGGTTATGCATTTCTGGTAAAACTTGTTTAAAACAAGGACATGAAAAATGGCATGATTAATAAAAAAAAAAAAAAAAACAACCTTCATATTAATCCTGTTGAAAGGGACAAGCGCAATACTCTCTCCTTTAAACTTCCGCAAGTGATGCTGACAAACCCTGAAGTTGTAGTAGATCGACACGTATATGCTCCTCAAATATGCTACTCAAAAGACGCCTTTTCATTTCAATACAGTCGTTCCTCGCTACACCGCGGTTCAAACAGTGCACTCTCACCGTATAGCATTTTTCACAACGTGATGAATAAATGATCAATGTTATGTGGTTGAATGCGGCCTATTAGTTAAAGAACATGCATGTTTAAGATAATTGTACTTATTTTGGCCTAACATTGGCTAAATAAACTAATGAAATGAACTGACATACAAATACAAAACAGAAAAAACATTTTAATTGTGAATATAGTATTCTACATTGGCCACAAGGTGTCTGTGTTTAGTAAGAAAGGGGCCAGACGTAATTACTATAAAAGGCATTTATTACTAGTTTAGGCAAAATAAAAAGGCACAAATAACAACATAATAATAATAATTTTAACACAGTTGTAACCAAAACCCACGGCACGCTAAAAACTGAATTCTGAACATCCGTCCGTTTGCCACTATAATCTGCTAGGCAAAACATACTGTTACACACAAATGGTACTTTTTCTTTTAGTAGGTTTTCTACTGTATGCCGCAATTACTTTTAATGTATTAATATTGAATCCTACTTTGCAGAAATGTACTTAGGGGCAGTCAAGCCTGGAACCAATTAACCACAGTAAACATTTGTGCATCCATGCAGTGTGTGGCTCCTCTGCATGGAGAGACAATCCTTATTACAAAATACTATCTGTCAGGACCAAAAATATTGACATACATGCCAAAGATGCCAGTGTTTTTGGAAAAAGATTCTGATGCTGTTGGCCATGCCTGCATGGAATACAACCAAATCAGCCCAATTTATCACTAGAATCCCTGGAACTTTCAACGGCACCTGCAAGGCCCGCCGCCACCTTTTCACATTAGTGTTGTGGTGATCACCCTATTCACTAGACCTATGAGTTGCAAATTAGATCAGTACCTGCTCCCTCACCCTTTTCAGGTGTGTCGAAAGAAGGAAACATGAAGGAAAACAGGTCTTGAGGCCCAGGGTTGGGCAGCCCTGGCCTAAATTGAAGGATAGACAATCCTTCAAATGACTTCAGGAAGTAAAAAAAAAAAAACATTTATTTCACACAGAAAAATATTCAAGAGAAATCGCATTGATAAACAACAGTCATGGGCAAAAACATTAGCATCGTGGACATGCCAATACTTTTTGGTTTGCGTGTGTGGTTATGGATTACATAACCAAAGACACAAATTCCAAAGGCAGAACATTAAACACAAAAATGATTCCAGAAACAGAATGACATGATGTGATTTGAAAAACAATAAGTTTTAAAATGTACCAGATCCATTAGGTGTACGTGCACAAAATATCGGTATTGGATAAGTATTGCCGACACCAGCCTACATTTTACTCAGTATTTAAATAGAAACTAAATGAGTGGTATTCTTCCAATTCAAGGAAAAATACATAAGTTTTAACAGTGCCACACACTGATCAACTCCAAACCACTTTTATCCCCAACTTACTGGGTTTATTTAAAAGCTCCTACTAACCACTCTTAATGATGTGCAATTATTGGTAATGCAGGTAAATACATCATACAGTACAATGAACTACTACTGCAAAGAGGCATTCGTGGTACCTCGGTTTTCATCATTAATTGTTCCAAAGGGTTGGGCAAAAACTGAAACATTCAAAAACCAAAGCATTTTTTATACAAAGTAATATAAAATAAATTACTCCATTCTAGAGAAGCAAATACATAAACTCAGTTTTTTCAAGAATAATTCAAAATTTACATGCAAAAAGCAATGCAAAATGATTATAAATGAAAAATTAAATGTATAAATGAACATTCATCACTTTTATGAGAGGTGTCACAAGACACCCAATTAACAAAACAAGACAATATAAAGATTGTGTCCACTAAAACAACACAAGGTTTTTTAAGTACATAGAAAAAAAAATATGACTGGACAAAAACTTTTTAATTTTACTGTCACAAAACAATAGTGTGTTTTGAAATGTTTGCCACTGTTAAATTGATGCTAACAATATATTTATAACTATAATATTGTATACATTATTTAAACCAAGTAAACCACTAATGTTATAACATATAATATATCATAATAATGTTAGGTTAACTGGCGACCCTAAATTGGATAAGCGGCATAGCAAATGGATGGTGGATGGATGGATATTTCCTTAACTAAGTCATCTTCAGCAAGTTGTGACCTGTATTTTCTCACAGGAAATTTGTACTGTTAGCAGCATTTCTTTAAATTTAAACAAAAACCTTTTGGAATCATCCACAATCCTTATGTGAAGACTTGAATGTGTGCTCTAAAGATACAAAAACAGACAAAAAGATAAGTCTATAAAGCTTTCTGAAAACCTCCAAAATGTGACCTAAAGTTACAGCGACATTGTTAATATATTAACATTGTTACGCTGCAGAACTACTATGCTAGTGAGAAAAACATACACATTCACATGGCAATATATGGAGGTCAGCAAAATTATCAAGTTTATCTTCACTTATCGTGTGATTCATTTTTTGTGATTTTTTTTCTGAAGGAAAAATTTCATCACATTTTAATGTCGTGACGCCTCTAATCTTTGGCTTTATTGAATTGGGTCGTTTCAAAAACAGATAACGTCTTACATAAGGAAAATATATCAGTGATAAAGACATTAATGACGAGACTCATGAAACAAGTTTAATTTTGTCTCTTTACGTGGTTAACTCGACAAAACAAAGAAAGAATTATCCCACTGCGAGTAGTAGTCACATGACAGTCATAAGTGGATCATGAGGGTTCCTCTGAGGCCCTGGCGGCAGTGTGCAAATCAGCACACACTCACACCACACCCAAAATGTGTGTGTGCATAGAACTACAATGGCCGGAAACACACACTATAGCTGCATTTGCCACAGCCGTCATTGGGCACAGGAATTCAAACACACTATAGTCATAAAACACACCAGAGTCATAAAAACATTGGCAGGCCAATATATATATATACACACGCAAATGATAGAAGCAAAGATAGGAGACAACTATAAACAAAGAGACAGATACTCTGCGCAGATGTCCCCTTGACAGGCTTGAAAGTTCAAAAATGTCATCACTTTATCAGAGTCTCTGGCATCAGCCCCCAAAACACTCCCATTTCCCCTCTTTTTTCCTCTTCCCATTTCCTCAAGGCAAGTCACTTTCATCAGTTACATTTTTTAAAATAGGTAACTTACGATCACAAGGTTCCTAATATAACAGTAAGTTATATACATATACGTCATGGTTTTCCTTGGGATTTCCCAAAGTTGTGGTGGTGGGCTGCATGGGACTGCCGCCACTGTGCTGTGCCACTTATGATTTTTTTTATTACTACCTTCTAACTAGCAGGGAAAATATTGTCCAAACTTTGTAAAGTAATAGGAATACTGAAAAATATTTTTTGAAAAAAGTTTTCATTTGGAAACTTTGATGTGTCCACTGCAGTGGACATCATTACCCCATACAGGTGAAACTGAACTTTGTTGGCAAATATCAAAAAGTAAACATGAGAAAGAGTACAACATAAACCTAACTGTCCATCATCTCGTTTCTTTTGCTTCTTTTGTGCTTATTTGGTATGATGCTTCAAAAAGCAATTCCCTTTCTTGGAAACACAAAATAAAAACCTTGCACTTTGTGCACATAACATGTTTGACTGTTGCAGCCGGATCTGTGTCCACCATCTCATGAAGATGGATGGCACCAAAGTGTCTCAGAGCTGCATTTGCAAATGGGGAAGTGTAGTCATCTTTGCTGTCACTGGTGATTCGTGCTTGGGCTCAAGTAATTAACTCTTCACCAAGGAGCAGTCTGAAGTCAAGAAACTCCAGTGGTTTCTTCCCCAGAAACTGGCAGTCACTTTTATACTGAAGCCATCCATGAGTTGGTCATTGGTCATTGTCAGGCCAAAGAAGTGAAAAACTGCACACACTGTCCATTTCCTAGTGCGAGAGACCATCCTCTAGAAACTTAACTTTTGGTCGAGCAAGTCCCACCACCCATGTTGGTGTTGTACTTTTTCAATTTCCAGTGGCTTTGACCTTGATCATCTTGGACGATCTTCTGCCTGTGCCCTGAGGTTCAATCCCCCAGGCAGTTGTTATCCAACCACTTTATGACAGCAAGTTCAGGTGTACTTTGCCTCACCACCATCTCTGATGACCCTCTTTTCTTTTTGAACGGCGTAACCCCTATGATCTTACAAACATTTGGAACCCTGTTATTCATCAAGTTTCCAGTCCCTGTCAGCCCTTTTGTCGTCAGGGTGTCAAGGAGGATCATTCTTGTAAAGTACATGTGTAAGAACAGGTGGGCGCCTTGGGAACAGACTGTTAAATGAAGAACAGCTTGTTTCTATTGCCCTTTCCTCCTGTAACTGTGAAAGTAGTCTTGGCTTGGTAGACCAAGTTCAAAACTAGACCAGTTGGTGCAGCCAAGACAAACACCTTCAATCCAGTTAAGTGTGGTTTACAATCTGGCACACTGGGCATCGACCAGTAAAAGGAACCATTTGCTCATCGTTGAACAAATTTCCTGTGCTAGGCAGACTTGCCTTACTTTGGTCAAGAGGGGCCTAATTGTCCCTTCTTGTTCTTGTCTATCCATCCATCCATCCATCCATTTTCCATACAGCTTATCCTCATTAGGGTTGCAGGTATGCTGGAGCCTATCCCACCTGACTTTGGGCGGGAGGCTGGGGTACACCCTGGACTGGTCGCCACTCAATCGCAGGGCACACACTGGCAAACAAACATTCACACTCGAATTCATACCTATGGACAATTTAGAGTCGCCAATTAACCTAACATAGTCAACTATTAGTGTCTACTACAGAGGACATTTTAAACACTACTAGGGTCAAATACAGTTCACTTCACTGTTTTCCTAAGAGACATTCCAACAACATTTCATGCCAAAATTTAACAAAGTAATATACACTTTTCCTTTACCCATAAAATGTGCTTGCACTGAGGGAAGCCATTATATGCTTTTATGATGCAATCATAGGTAACAAAGCCCCACCCCTTCCCATTTGGTATCATTGGAAAATATCCTAAAATGTCCTCTATAGAGCACAAAAATAATTCAGTTGTATGCAATGGGTGGGAGACATTTAGGAATGTTAAAACTCCGGTTTCCTCCCACATTCCAAAAACATGCATGTTAGGTTAATTGGCAAATCTAAACTGTCCATTACAGTGTGAATGTTTTTATGTCTTTGTTTGTCTATACGTGCCCTGCGATTGACTGCCGACCAGTCCAGGGTGCTCCCCGCCTCCCTCCCAAAGTCAGGTGGGATAGGCTCCAGCATACCCGCGACCCTAATGAGGATCAGATTTTTTCTTTCAACAACCATGAACAGAGATTGTAAATATGTAATTACTCTTTACTTCTGCTTTTATGTTTTGAATATTTCTATAACTATTTTATGTTCTTTTATATTTATAATATATATATTTATATTTAGTTTCTTTGTGAGCTAAAGAAGCTAATGCAGGGGTCACCAACCCGTCAATCAACAACTGGCCGATCTCTGGGACATTGCTGGTTGATAGAATAATACTTTTTTTTCCATAATGTTCTCGCTATCAGTGGCCTCCCCTCCTAGAAAGTGACCAACAGGCACGCATTTTGCCACTGAACACGCCCGTACGCATCGCTGCCCCTCAGGAACGCAACCGGCAAGCTCCAGCTAGGATCCCAGTCCCCAAAACACGACTGGAAGTATCAGCGCACGTACACCGGATCGCCTCGCTGCTCAAGGTTAAGCAAAGGAGAAAGACTAACAGTCAAGCCAAGTGCACTTCAATATGGCTCAAAATATGCCTTTGCTACCTCAAAATGAAGACACAAATATAACTGAATAGACATGCACCTCAAATAAAATCTTTTGAGCTTCAGCTCATTAGAGCTGCATTGACCAGTCTCTCTCTCCTCAACCCACTTGCTCACTCGCTCACGACACTGAGCCAACAATGTGAGTTGTAGTTGGCAATACAGACAACACAAGCCCACCCCTGACAAAAAGCCACAAAAATTGGGGTGGCCAAAGTGCAGCCGGTGGGTAGCTCATTTGTAATTGCATAAACAAAATCAAACAAAAAATAAAAAAACAGAAAAAAATGGTAAAAATAGAGTAAACGGCACAATGTAGAAAAGCTGAAATGTTGACACCAACAATAACGTACCAACACAAAGCTACATATTTAAAGACAAAGCTTTACAGTAAATAACCAGACCAGGGACGTGGTCTCAAAAAGGTTGGTGACCACTAAGCCAATGAATGCATATGCTCAACACAAACAAACCAATTTAAAAGCTTGCAAAACGCAGACAACTCCTCCTAAACATTAACGCTAAAACCAAAAGACACAAGGGTTGTCTGGGCAGGTTTATCAATACTTTAGACCACTAAAGTAGGTGATGCAGGGTCAATTTGACATGATAGACATTTTAAGAGTAGATTAGTCACACTAAATGGATGATTGTTGGTTCAATTTGTGGAGGATGCTGAAGCCCCATTGGTTATGATGTTGTGTTCTTATTGATCATTTCTCACACTGCTACACTGTAAAAACATGAACTTTATCAGTACAGTGGAACCCCGGGATACGAAAATATCTCCGATTTTTTTTGCTACGACATACAAAAAAGTATTTGCTTTATCAAAGTTTGTCGATCTTACCAAAACTTGTTATTTCGGGATTTACTGTATTTCAAGGCGCATACTAAAACATACGATGTACAAAAAAGGCAACGGAAGCAAAAGAGTGAGTTGAGTTTTTTTATTTAACTACTATTTAACAATACACTCACTATATTTTTAATCACTCTTCTCCCACCAATCCATCTTCTGCATCTGACTTGAACAGCTGGGCAATTTTTCCGTCAAACATGCCGGGTTCCCTGTCATCATTTTGGGCCGTCAGTCTCGTTGTCAGTCGGCTGTTCAGCAATGATGCCGGCTTTCGTGAAAGCGGAAACAAAATTTAAAGCAGATACCTTAGCCCAGGCATTCACAATCCATTCGCATTTGGTGGCGTAACTCTCCCGGCGCTCTGAAAAAATGTTGTTCTGCAGCATACCGGTAGGATACCTACTGGAGGCATGGCGGAAGTGTACGTATGACGTAATGTTCTCTGATTGGTTTATCGCTGCCAGTTTACATGCCGTACTGCACTTTGCTGCGTATTAAAGGTAAGAAACTTTTATTCAATATACATTCTATTTCAGGTTTTATTAATACATTACATTTGTATTACAATACTCGTTATTTATACAGTATTAAAGAACAGTGTTTTTTTCCCCCCTTGTATGAGGGGTCTTTTGGGTCAGTGGAATGAATTAGCCAGTTTACATGTTAATGTTGCCCGGGTTACAAAAAATTCGGCTTACTAAAATCTTTTTGGAACAAATTAATTTTGTTTCCCGGGGTTCCATTGTACTTTGTAAATGTTGTAACTTTATCTTCAAAGAACATTTGCAGACATGTCATTTTGATAAAGTGAGTTAACTCACTCATATGGCGTCCTAAAAAAAGATTGATATGACACAAAGGCATATAATACCAAAACCAGAACGGTAATGTGCTAAATTTAAAAAAATCCAACATAAACAGAGACAGAGCAGGGGCACCATTAGGGTCTACTCAGGGTTGACATATTTTATCTTGGACCAGCCCCCCATCCATCTGCTCTGAACCACAACACGTGTGCATATATCAGCCAGCTTATGTGCATTTGAGATCCTCCCCTGAGTCATTCTGTCTGCTGAGACGTTAAACGGCAGAGAAACAGAGACCAGATGAGCATATAAATGCACATAGATGTTGCAAAGGTGCCAGGACCCCTTGTTTTCACTTCTCTGCAAACGAACACCACAAAAAAGATCAGAAAGAGGAAGGGTCATAGAGACATAGGGAGACAGACAGATTGCAACTATTTGTACGAGCACGCGACTGACAAAAGTCCTCTTCTTTTCCGAGCACATACTCACTTCATGTCGCTTTAGCCATCGCCATTGACTGCATCAACGCATAAAAAAAATAGCCTGAACTGGAGATGAAAGATAAATGTGAGATTAACATGACTGACAAGATGTGGACTGAGTGAAAATATCCATAAGAAATGGTATAGATCTAGTGTGGGAAAATTGCGGCCCAGGGACCACATCAGGCCCGTCAAGCGTCTTAATTCGATCCAAATTTCTTTTTTTTAACCATCATCATCAAAATTGTAGCCGCCAACTTGACTTGCAGTGCTATTGTTTCACGCTTTAGTCGCCAAAATAGTCAGATACAATCTGTAGCTTGTACAACAAAAAAAAAAGCAATCTAAACAACAGAACACATTTACATGACACACAAAGTAACCTTCTGCACCATGTGGGCATACAAGTAAATATCTATGCACAATACCAATGACAAAAGCACCCATATATATTCCCGCCACAAGGCATGCTGGGTAGCTTGTGGTACTTCCCCCCCCAAAACATTTTGGCATGTTTGTCAAATTTTTTCTTGACTGTAAACTATGTTGAGGACGTTGTCAGAGAAGTAAACAAGGAGATGTTAACATACTCTTGATATTCAATGTTTTATTGTTCATAGATCATATCGTTGTTGCCGCTGGACCACCCGGCATGCCTTGCAGGTATTTGGAAATAAGTTTTAAGTTATGGGTTTAACGCTTAGTTGTTGTTTATCACCCACATAGTAGTAGCAGTTGATTTATGTGATGCGTTAACTTGCTGTAGATGTGTTTATTTTCGTTGGAGCGTGAGCAAGGTTATTTTTTTTGTTTATTGACCACCTTTATATAGACGACTCCTTCGTCAAATTCTTTTATTCTATATCCTTTATTTAGTGACACGGAAAGCAGAAAGCAGTTCACATAGATGCACAGTCCTTAGACTCTCTCTCGTATTACTGGTTTCAACCGCCGTCCTATCTGCCAAAAAAAGTGTGTAATGATTGGCTCGGTCAACAGCATTACCTAGTACTCTGCTGTTTAGTCAAGTCTCACGTTTCAGTCCAAAAGTGTCTTATTGCGGGTGATGTGGAGTAGTGACTCGTCTATTTTATTCACTAAAGACAGCACTGTGGTGAATGTGCTTAGCTTGCATTCCTCCTCACCTTCCTCACATTTGTTTACATTCGATCCCTTGTGAGCACTTCCACCCGCTTAGGTGGTGTGTGTAGACCCCAGTTAAGTTCTCAGGTCCAGCATCGAAATGTGGCGCAACAAAATTCATAATAAACGCAGTCAAATGTCAAGGGAGACTCATTTGGATTATGAAATCTCCCTTGGCAAAGAAATTTTGCTCAGCATTTGAAGGCAGCTTGACTCCCATTCAGCTGTTATGATGCTGGACAAGACACAAAAAAAAAAAAAAGTTCTCAGGGACTAGTCAAAGACCAGTGATAAAAACGATGGTGCTGCAAAATCTAATATTTAAAAACCTCTTGTAGAGTGTCTGTAAAACCAGACCCGATGAAAACGACCTGAGGAAAATAACCACAAAACTGCAAATTTGGACAAGACACTGGGCTTCGCTGTTAGTGTGCCCCGCTATCTTGCGTAAGTTCATTCATTCTTTCATTTTCTATACCACTTGTCCTAATTAGGGTCGAGAGTATGCTGGAGCCTATCCCAGCTGACTTTGGGCGGGAGGCGGGGTACACCCTGGACTGGTCGCCAGTCAATCGCAGGGCACATATAGACAAACAAACATTCATACTCACATTCATACCTATGGACAATTTACAGTCGCCAATTAACCTAACATGCATGTTTTTGGAATGTGGGAGGAAACCGGAGTACCCGGAGAAAACCCCCGCATGCACGGGGAGAACATGCAAACTCCACACAGAGATGCCCAAAGGAGATTCGAACCCTGAACCTCCTGACTGTGCGGCCAACGTGCTACCCAGTCACCCACCGTGCGTCTTGCGTAAGTTAAAGTGGTTAAAGTTACAGTCAAGTGCAAGTGGAATTTTCAGGCTGTCTTGGCCCACTCTTTTGCCAACTGCTCCAGGTTTGAAGGATTTGAAGGGTGCCTCTCCACAGGTGTCTTATAAGATTTAAATCTGGACTCATTGCTGGTAACTTGCTGGAACTCTCCAGTGCTTTGTCTTAGGCCATTTCTAGGTGCTTTTTGAATTGTGCTTTAGGTCATTGCCCTGCTGTAAGACCCAAGACGTCTGACAGAAACCCAACTTTGTGACACCGGGCCCTACCATTCCTCTGCAAAATCTTAGTCTTCAGATTTCATGCTGTCATGCATACATTTAGGGCATCCAGTATCACATCAGCAAAGCAACCACAAACATCAGTGAACCTCCACCATGTTTGACCACAAGGTTCCTTTGTTTGAAGGCCTCGTTACGTTTTTGTTAAACAGTACAGTGTTGTGCAGCAAGAAACCTCTTTACTTCGGTCTCATCTATCATCCACAGGACATTTTCCCAGAAAAAATTGTACTCTTCCAGGTAAGTGTTGGTAAACTCCAGCCTGGTTTTCTCCTGTGTCTGTGTCAGCAATGGGTCTCCTACCATAGTTTGCTTCATTCAAATAGCTACGGACACAGTTGTAACCCGAGTCTGCAGGTGAGCTTAAATTTGTTTGGAATTCGACTGAGGTTTCTATATCCACCAATTGAACAGTCCGTCATTGCAATCTTTCAATCATTTTTCTCTTCTTTCCACGTTTAGAAAGGTTTGCTGGAGTGCCATGTACTGTGAACATCTCAATGTTTTAAAAGACACAGGAACTTTCAGATATGGCCATGCTTTTCCACAATTTCGGTTTTCAAATCCTCTGACAATTTTTGCTCTTCTTTCTTTTCTTCATGCTCAATGTGGTACACACAAACACATAATTTTTCCCTATTTTAACTGGCTGTGTGTGTGTGATTTCTAAATTGCCAGCAACTATTACTTGCCACAGTGGAGTTTAATAACACGGTCAAGAAGCATGACATGCTTGGAATTTAATCACTAGAATTTCAATAAAGAGGCAATCATTTTGTCCAGTCAATGCAATCAAAATAAACATGCATCTGTAATTTTCTGGTACAAGTGAATTATCTGATAGAAGCACAAAGGAGCCAACATGACTATGTATTTTCCCTCTATACAACATACATGTATGCATGTAAAGTGAGAGCCAGAATTTCAGATTTTCTGTTAAAATAATTTTTTGTGGTATTTTGAAGCTGGAAATTATACAAGAAAATGGCAAAAAAAAAAATGCTTATTTGCTATTTCCATTACCTGCCATATTTTGACATATGCAAAAAATATTCATACTTTCTCATGTAGAATACCAATATTCTAAATGTCAATAGATACAAATACAAAAACAATAACTTCTTAGTAATATTCATTAATATATACTGTATAACAGCTTCTTTAAAGGGTTTGCCACTTCCCTGTGCCATGTTCAGCAAAATACTCATTAGGTCTGCACAAAAAAAAAGTGCAAACCTCCGCCAAGCACCATAGTTCTACCCCATATTGTGATTCACACCAAAACAGTAATCCTACAATTTCTGGATCAGAGTTTTATTTTTTTGTAGGACCTGTATTTTTTTTGGCACAAATGCCAAAAATGATCCTATCGCAATGGTAAAGAATACTTAGAGAAAATTCCCAACATTTAATCAGTTCTTCCTTATCCTATTTCTGACAATTCCTGAAAATTTCATCCAAATCCATTCAGAACTTCATGTTATTTTGAACACAAACAGACAAAAATACAACAATAAATACGGGCAAAAACATAACCTATGGGCTTGCACTAATTTCTATGTTCCCACTGCAGGTAAATTTTCTTTTTTTTGCTCATATACAGTATGTTCTGTTCTTCTTGCCATACTATCCACCTTATTCCTAGCCCCAATTAACCTTTGCATGAATTATGGCCGTAACTTCCGGTAGATGCCGATAGACACTGGAACCGGCGTTTACTACAACTAACGTTATGTATCCACTGCTGAAGCTAATAAAACCGACAACTCTAACTGAACACAATAGCGCAGTGAAACTTCCGGTTGCTATATGCAAAGTTCCACCCTAAACGCCTTTTATGTCAGCGGCCTTAGGAATAAGGTGGATAATTACTTTAAAAATCTATTTCAGTGATGCGGCTCATGACAGTGTCTCACGACACTTCACCCTCATGCTCCAGGGTTAACAACGCCCGCCACGGGTGCTGTTCACCGACACGGTGCCGGTGGAAACTGGATTACTGTCGGCCGAAGAAGGAGAGGAGGAAGGTGTGTCCATAAGAGGAGAGAGAAGAGGAATGCTAAGAGTCTAGAACTAAGAGTAGGGACTTTGAATGTTGGAACTATGACATGAAAAGGTAGAGAATTAGTTGACATGATGCAGAGAAGGAAGGTAGACATATTGTGTGTCCAGGAGACCAGGTGGAACGGTAGCAAGGCTAGAAGCTTGGGAGCAGGGTTCAAGCTGTTATATCATGGTATAGATTGAAAAAGAAATGGAGTAGGGGTGATTTTGAAGGAGGAGTTTGCTAGCAACGTCCTTGAGGTAAAAAGAGTGTCAGAGTGATTAGCCTGAAGCTAGAAATTGGAGGTGTGATGTTCAATGTTGTTAGTGGGTATGCTCCACAGGTAGGATGTAAGATGGAGGAGAAAGAGAAATTCTGGTCAGACCCGGATGAAGGGATGCAGAACATCCCCAGAAGTGAGAGAGTTGTCATTGGTGCGGACTTCAATGGGCATGTTGGTGCAGGAAACAGAGATGATGAAGAGGTGATGGGCAAGTTTGGTATCCAGGAGAGAAACGCTGAAGGACAGATGGTTGTCGACTTTCCAAAAAGGATGGAAATGGCTGTAGTGAATACTTTCTTCCAGAAGAGACAGGAACATAGGGTGACCTACAAGAGTGGAAGTAGGAGCACACAGGTAGACTACATCTTGTGTAGAAGGTGTAACCTGAAGGAGGTCAGTGACTGCAAAGCAGTGGTAGGTGAGAGTGTAGCCAGACAGCATAGAATGGTGGTGTGTAGGTTGACTCTAGTGGTGAGAAGGATGAAGAGCGTAAAGGCAGAGCAGAGGACAAAATGGTGGAAGCTCAAAAAGGAGGAGTGTTGCGTGACATTTAGGAAGGAGTTGAAAAAGGCTATGGGTGGCCAGGAAGTCCTTCCAGATGACTGGACAACTACAGCTCCTGTGATCAGGGAGACAGGTAGGAGAGTACTTGGTGTGTCATCTGGAAGGAAGTAGATAAGGAGACTTGGTGGTGGAATGAGGAGGTGCAGGAGTGTATACAGAGTAAGAGGTTAGCTAAGAAGTGGGACACTGAGAGGACTGAAGAGAGTAGACAGGAGTACAGAGAGATGCAGCGTAAGGTGAAAGTAAAGGTGAAAAAGGCCAAACAAAGGGTTTAGGGTGACTTGTATGCTAGGTTGAACAGCAAGGAGGGAGAGAAAGACCTATACAGGTTGGCAAGGCAGAGGGACAGAGATGGGAAGGACGTGCATCAGGTTAGGGTGATAAAGGATAGGGATGGAAGGGTATTGACAGGTGCCAGTAGTGTCATGGGAAGATGGAAAGAGTACTTTGAAGAGTTGATGAGGAGATGAGAGAGAACGACGAGTAGAAGAGGTGACTGTTGTGGACCAGGAAGTAGAAAATATTAGTAAAGTAGGAGTGAGAAGGGCATTGAAGAGGATGAAGAATGGAAAGGCACTCGGTCCTGATGATATACCTGTGCAGGTATGGAAGTGCCTAGGAGAGGTGGCAATAGAGTTCCTGACCGGGTTGTTTAACAAGATGTTAGATAATGAGAAGATGCCCAAGGAATGGAGGAGAAGTGTGCTGGTGCCCATTTTTAAGAACAAGGGAGATGTGCAGAATTGTGGCAACTACAGATGAATAAAGCTGATGAGCCATACAATGAAGTTATGGGAAAGAGTAGTTGAAGCTAGACTAAGGGCAAACGTGAGCATTTGTGAGCAACAAGAAGAGTATGGTTTTATGCCAAAAAAGAGTACAACAGATGCAGTATTTGCTTTGAGGATGTTGATTGACAAGTACAGGGAAGGTCAGAGGGAGCTGCATTGTTTTTTTGTAGATCTGGAGAAGGCTTATGACAGGGTGCCCAGAGAAGAACTGTGGTATTGTATGAGGAAGTCTTGAGTGGAAGAGAAGTATGTTAAAGCAGACATGTACGAGGACTGTAAAACAGTAGTGAGGTGTGCTGCAGGTGTGACAGAGGAGTTTCGAGTGAAGGTGGGACTCCATCAGGGATCAGCTCTGAGCCCCTTTCTTGTTTGCAATGATGATGGACAGGCTCACAGAGGAGGCTAGACAGGAATCTCCATGGACTATGATGTTTAAAGATGACATTGTGACATGTAGTGAGAGCAGGGAACAGGTGGAGAAGAAGCTTAAGGGGTGGAGGTTTGCCCTGGAAAGTAGAGGAATGAAGGTTTGCCGTAGCAAGACTGAGTACATGTGTGTAAAAGAGAGGGACTCAAGTGGAAGAGTGAGGTTACAGCGAGAAGAGATAAAGAAGGTGGAGGATTTTAAGTACTTAGGGTCAACAGTCCAGAGCAATGGAGATTGTGCAAAAGATGTAAAGAAGCCTGTGCTGGCAGGCTGGAATGGGTGGGGAAAAGTGTCGGGTGTGATGTGTAATAGAAGAGTTTCAGCTAAAATGAAAGGAAAGGTGTACAAAACTGTGGTAAGACCAGCGATGTTGTTTGGTTTAGAGACAGTGCCGCTGAGGAAAAGACCGGGAGAAGAGCTGGAGTTAGCAGGGATGAAGATGCTGAGGTTCTCTTTGGGTGTGACCAGGATGGACAGGATCAGGAATTAGCGCCTCAGAGGGACAGCACATGTTAGAGGTTTCGGAGATAAAGTCAGAGAGGCCAGACTGAGATGATTTGGACATATCCAGAGGTAGTGAATATATTGGTAGAAGGATGCCGAGTTTTGAATTGCCAGGCAGGAGGCCTAGAGGAAGACCAAAGAGGAGGTTTATGGACGTAATGAAAGAGGACATGAAGGCGGTTACAGAAGACAGAGTTAGATGGAGGCAATTGATTTGCTGTGGCGACCCCTAAGGGGCTAAACCAAAAGGAAAATAAGATACTTTTGATTACTAAAGAATAGAAAAAGATATAAAATCCCTTGACTGTCCTGGAAGGACAGAACAATGTGAGCACATGGTGTGCGCGTGTGCAAAAAAATCTGTCCCAATTTGTCTCACTGCTAAGCAAAAAAAATAGTTGAAAATCATTGTGCAGCCCCTAATACTCACTCAACAAATAAAGACTTAAAAATCTGAAAACGTACATTTAAATATTGTGCTTAACGGTACAGTCATCAATCGCCACTTAGTGGTTCGAACTACACGGCTTCACTGCATCACGGTATTTCAAAAATATATCAATGAATAAATCATGCTGTTTTGTGGTTAAATACGGCCTATTAGTCAAAACAAATGCATAGTTAAGCTAACGTTGCATATTTTTGGTCCAAAATGGTCCAGATTTTCAAGCATAAAAACGGTTAAATTAACTAAAATACAAATATAGGGCATTCAAAAGACGCATTCAAAGATGATGATAGTTTCTACATGAGCCACTAAATAATGTTACTGTAATGATTACTTTTTTGCAGGTCTATGTTGGGTTACACGATTGTAAAGGTGACTGTAGGGGTGTTAAGTTCATGTCTACCGTAGTTGTCTCAATGTTAAAAACCATATTTAGAAGGTCACAAATACGTTTTCCACGTTCTAACCACGAAAACAGTCCATTTGTAAATAAGGAATCATACTTCATGTAAATTCACGTGTCATGGTCGGGTCAGGAAACAAATAATCATGATTTACAAAGAATTACTGCATGTACCTCTGTATGTTCATAAGAGGCCACCGACTGTAACCATGAACTGCTTTGTCATTTGGAATTGTATGTGACAAGAGTCGTTGACCAACAAATCATATCAATGTGGAAGTAAACTGGTAGATGACGTTTGAGCAAAAATCCTTACATTCTGACTGCAGACTGAATTAATATTCTAACAAAAAAGTTTCACAGAAGAGGTTAATTTTGGTATACATTGGAGTACAGGTAAACCAGGTGTTATACCCTAAATATTCTGTAATTTACAGTGTGAACATTTAAAACGTTTGTGGGATGAGGAGGAAGTTAATATAAACGGTAATTAAAAAAGGGTAGCTTTTGGCACTACTACTATTTTAATCAACCGTACTACTCCCTGAGGATGTTGTACAAGTCTTTTAATGAAGGTTTTGAGTTCCTTACTAATTGTTTGTCACTGCTGCCACACGGCCAACCTGAGGTGTTGATCTCGTTACCAATGTGTCAAGAGGACACAGACTTCGAGTCATGATAGTGATGTGCCCAACCAGTGCCAACTATTATAGCTACCAAGCCATTGCCACATCCTAGATTAACCTTTTCTCGACAGTGCAATCTTAAAATAGACCTTGTCCTAAGGTAAATAAAATCCTTTCAATTAGCATAAACTTTAACCTGCCCATACACAGAAACCGAGCCAGCAGGGATGAGCTGTGGAAATAAGTGGAAGAAAGAGTATATATTTGCATGTTTAGTTGCTTTTGCTATGTATTTTAATTGTTAACTAATGCAGTGACTGGAGGAAATAATTGAGTTGCTAGGCCTCACAAACTGTCATAAAGAGATGCACTATGTGCACACAACATGGACAGAAGGGAATCGCATCCCTGGAGTATTGTTTTTAATCAACTATGCTGTAAGACAACAGAGAGGTCCTAACATTGCATTACTTTTATGCGTCGCTTTCCTCGTCATCATGGCACCAGGCCAGCTCACTTCCAAGCAACAGTTTGTCCCCATACGCCTGAACAGCGTATCTATGGTAACAGTAACCAAGCCGGACACAGGCCGTGTCAACAAAGACCGGGATTCTCCTCTGGATGATTAGGTTACATAAATGATTAGAGCCTCAAAGAAAGAGCTTTGGGCCCGCCTATACACTGACTCACAACTCTCCATGGTAGACGAGTACAAACACTGGCCTGCCTACTTCCCTGGATCACCTCTAGTGCACTCAGCCCCGCCATCTGTCTGTGATGGGATGTCTCAACAATTGGATTTGGACAAGGGTCATCTTACAGACACCAGATATAAGACAGTGTCTGCTATAACTGGATGACGCTATGAGGTTCTCCCAAGTAAAACTTGGTAAAACAGTCAAAAATGTGAAACTCTGCTATTTAACCACGTGACAGCCCTATTGGCCATCAAATCTTTCATGCTATTTAATCACATCGTTTATTGTTTTTTTATTTCGAACCACACAAAATACACGGGACAGAACATAATGAACATACACCTATACACAGGAACAATTTGGCTCGAAAAGGAGTGGGAAGAAGACAAGCTTATTTACTCCCACCCCCTTATTTGTAATACTAAAGCATGTTATATTAATACAATATGCAGTAATACATTAACAAGATATTACACCTAAAAACACATGTACAATACTGTATACATTATTATTAAAGTGTTATACCTTGTACAGCTTGTGACATTACTCATTATTATACCATCATCATATATCAACATAAACACGTATTAAAGATAATTTCTGGGTTTACTATACAGTATATATACACATACCCATACATACGCACGCACGCACTCACACATACATACATACATACACATATACGCACACGCGCGCGACATACACACATGTACACACACACACACATACATACACACATGCATACACATATATATACATACATACATACACACACACACATATAACTCATGACCATAACCATAGGTGAGGGTGGGAACGTAGATCGATCGGTAAACAGAGAGCTTTGCCTTCCGGCTCAGCTCTCTCTTCACCACGACGGTCCGGTACAGCGACCGCATTACTGCTGACGCTGCACCGATCCGTCTGTCGATCTCACGCTCCAACCTTCCCTCACTCGTGAACAAGAACCCGAGATACTTGAACTCCTCCACCTGAGGCAAGACCTCACTCCCAACCCGGAGGGTACAGTCCACCCGTTTCCGACTGAGAACCATGGCCTCGGATTTGGAGGTGCTGAGTCTCATCCCAGAAGCTTCACACTCAGCTGCAAACCGCTCCAGTAAACGCTGAAGGTCACAGCCTGATGAGGCCATAAGGACCACATCGTCTGCAAATAGCAGAGACGAGATCCTAAGGTCACCAAGCTGGACTCCCTCAACACCTTGACTGCGCCTAGAAATTCTGTCCATGAAGATTATGAACAGAATCGGTGACAAAGGGCAGCCTTGGCGGAGGCCAACGTTCACCGGAAACAAGCTCGACTTACTGCTGGCAATGCGAACCAGGCTCCTGCTTCGATTGTACAAGGACCGAATGGCACGTAGAAGCGGACCATCAATCCCGTACTCCCGGAGCACCCCCCACAGGACACCACGAGGGACACGGTCGAATGCCTTTTCCAGGTCTACAAAGCACATGTAGACTGGTTGGGCAAACTCCCACATACCCTCGAGTACCCTTGCAAGGGTGTAGAGCTGGTCCAGTGTTCCGCGACCGGGACGAAAACCACATTGCAGCTCCTCTAACCGAGGTTCGACTAACGGTCGTACCCTTCTCTCCAGCACCCTGGAGTAGACTTTCCCAGGAAGGCTGAGGAGTGTGATCCCCCTATAGTTGGAACACACCCTCCGGTCACCCTTTTTAAAAATGGGGACCACCACCCCGGTCTGCCAGTCCAGAGGTACTGTTCCTGACTTCCATGCAATGTTGTAGAGGCGTGTCAACCAACACAGTCCTCCAACATCCAGAGCCTTGAGAAATTCTGAGCGGAACTCGTCTACCCCCGGAGCCTTGCCACTGGGGAGTGATTTAACTACCCCAATTACCTCAGCCACGGTGATAGAACTGTCCACGTACGTATCCTCAGACTCTGCTTCCTCTATGGAAGGCATGTCAGTGGGATTGAGAAGGGCCTCGAAGTATTCCTTCCACCGACCAACTATATCCACAGTCGTGGTCAGCAAGCCCCCGTCCGCACTGTAAACAGTGTGAACTGGGGGCTGCTTCCCCTTTCTGAGGTGTCGGACGGTTTGCCAGAACCTCTTCGAGGCCGACCGAAAGTCGTGCTCCATAGCCTCACCGAACTCCTCCCACACCCGAGTTTTTGCCTCGACCACCGCCGAAGCCGCGTGCCGCTTGGCCTGCCGGTACCTGTCAGCTGCTTCGGGAGTCCCGCAAGCCATCCATGCTCGATAGGACTCCTTTTTCAGCTTGACGGCAGCCCTAACCCCCGGTGTCCACCATCGGGTTCGGGGCTTGCCACCACGACTGGCACCGACCACCTTGCGGCCGCAACCACAACTGGCTGCCTCAGCAATAGAGGCACGGAATACGGCCCATTCGGACTCAATATCCCGGTCCTCCCTCGAAATGCAGGCGAAGCTCTGCCGGAGATGAGAGTTGAAGACTCGACGAACGGGAGATTCTGCCAGACGTTCCCAGCACACCCTCACTACGCGTTTGGGTCTGCCAGGTCTGTCCGGCATCCTTCCCCGCCATCTAATCCAACTCATCACCAGGTGGTGGTCAGTTGACAGCTCAGCCCCTCTCTTCACCCGCGTGTCCAGAACATACGGACGCAGGTCTGATGATACGACCACAAAGTCGATCATAGACCTGCGACCTAGGGTGTCCTGGTGCCAAGTGCACTTATGGACATCCTTATGTTCGAACATGGTGTTCGTTATGGACAAACTGTAATTCGCACAGAAGTCCAGCAACAACACACCGCACGGGTTCAGGTCAGGGAGGCCGTTCCTCCCAACCACGCCCCTCCAAGTCACACTGTCATTGCCCACATGGGCGTTGAAGTCTCCCAGTAGAACTATGGAGTCACCAGCTGGGGTGCTCTCCAGCACCCCTCTGATAGACTCCAAGAAGGCTGGGTACTCTGAACTGCCGTTCGGCGCATAGGCGCAAACCACAGTCAGGACCCTTTCCCCAGCCCTAAGGCGTAGGGAAGTAACCCTCTCGTTTACTGGGGATGACTCCAACACAGAGGCACCAAGCCGGGGGGCTAACAATAAGCCCACACCAGCTCGCCGCCTCTCCCCTGCGGCAACTCCAGAGAAGAACAATGTCCAGCCCCTCTCAAGGAATTTGGTTCTAGAGCCTAAACTGTGGGTTGAGGTGATTACGACTATATCTAGTCGGAATCTCTCCACCTCTTCCACAAGCTCGGGCTCCTTCCCCACCATAGAAGTGACATTCCATGTCCCAAGAACCAGATTTGGTCGCCGAAGCCCAGGTCGCCCGGACACCCGCCCTCGACCACTGCCCAAATCTGTCATGACCGAAAGAACGAGATCGCGGATACAAGCGGCGGAAATGAGTTTCCTTTTTAGGGTGGCTGGACTCACCCTAAGAGATAGGGTGAGGAGCTCGGCCATCCGGGAGGAGCTCAGAGTAGAGCCGCTGCTCCTTAACATTGAGAGGAGCCAGTTGAGGTGGCTCGTGCATCTAGTCCAGATGCCTCCCGGGCGCCTCCCTGGTGAGGTGTTTCCCCAGTCGGGGGGAGGCCCCCGGGAAGACCTAGGACACGCTGGAGGGACTATGTCTCACAGCTGGCCTGGGAACGCCTTGGTGTCCTCCCGATGGAGCTGGAAGAGGTCGCTGGGGACTGGGAAGTCTGGACTTCCCTACTGAAGCTGCTGCCCCCGCGACCCGGACCCGGATAGGCGGTGGAAAATGGATGGATGGACACACACATATACATACACACACACACACACACACACACACACACACACACACAACACACATATCACACACATTTATACATATACACACACACACAACACACTTTTTTAATGCATACAGATATTTCATTAAAAGATATAATAGTAATCAGTGTTGAATTAGTTTGGATAGCACATGTCTCGCATGAAGAGAAGCCAAGGACTTTATGGAACTGTTGCCAGAGAGGGACTGCGCTCTAGCAAAACCAACGCTCCTGGCCAAGTGTCCTATACTGTGCATTAAAAATACAAGATTTCTGAGGTCTGTTTCTAGGAGATGGACGATCTCCTGCAACCAGGTCTCCACTTATCTGCCCTAACCTAGGGATGTTATTGCATGTGTCATATACTGTGCATTAAAAGAGAGAGGATTTTGGAAATCTCCTGCAAGAAGGTGGATGATCTCCTGCAGCCAAGCATCCAGTGGTCTGCCCTACTCTGAAGAATTGTGTTCAGTGAGTGTCCTATGCTCTGCATTAGAAGAGAAAGATTTTGGAGGTCTGCTGAAGAAGGTTGATAATCTCCTGCAAAAGAACCTCCTTGTTTGCCCTGATCTGCTGATTTTATTGTATGAGAAAAAATCCAAAAAAGACAACACAGTAATGACATTACATATATCTTTTATGTGATAAATTTTTACCATCATCACCTTTACTCTCGGTTCAAGATCCATTTAGTCTATAAACCTAAAATCAGGATTTAGGTTATGTATGAATATAACAGTGATAATAATAATGGTAATGACCACAATCAAGCAAGTAAATGATGTATGATATTCCTGTTCTATTCTTAATATAATGCACTGTGATGAAATGACCATATTACACAATTGTGTAAATTTCCATGCCAATGTTAAATAAATGATCATAGAATAATACATACTTCAAGGAGATTAATAGACAGCATGTTATCTTGGCCTTCCGTAGTTATGAGTAATGACGCTTCTATTGTAACAGTATCTAATGGTACCCGAAACACAAGGGAATGTTCAAGTACCTCATCCATGTACTGAGACAGAACCATTTCTTTGTATCTTAATTTTGATTTAATCTTTCAATACTTTCACACAAATATGACCATGAAGATGAACCTCATAAGACTTATGGCACATTCACGATATGAAGAAAAGTAGTTGTGGAGAAAGTTAATTATATATTTTGGAAGAAAATGGAGGACACTAATAAAATGGTTCTAACAAGACTGTAGAAGCCACTTGCTCAAAGAGTTACTTTTATGTGGAGATTTTACTTATTTACTGACCGTTGAACACTGTTTAGACTGAGGCTATGTTCACTGCAGGTCAATTCTGATTTCTTTCCTTATATGATTTTTCTTTTCATGTCAATGTGAACAGCACAATTCAAATTTTTTCAAATGCAAACCAGGCCTCATTTGCATAAATCCGATATGTATGCAATCCGACTGCAGTATGAGCGGTCAGGTCGCATATACCCGACATACAGTAGTGCATTTTTAACAAGTTCCTTCTTTTGTCATGTGTTATACACTTCCACTTTCCTAAACTTTCCTCGCTATGGTGGTGTAACTGGAGCGCAGTTAACTTCTTCAAGGCCTGCTTGAACTTGAAAAGGCTGAGAAGATCAATGAGGATGGGCTATTTCAACTCCACTACTGCACCTTGTGGTAACTTCTTTCCATGTAGCAATAAAAATATACTAATAACTGTGATCAATCTGGTTAGTCACATTTGACTGCTATTATTTTCAACACTACTGTATTTTGTCCAGATATGATAAATAAGAACTTTTTTTTTTTTTTTTTGCCGGTCTTGATGAATTGTCTTGTGCATGCGTGTTTGATTTCCTCCCCTCTCTCTACCAAACAGGCTGGATGGCAAAAGGATTCACTCTGCATCTGTCTTAACACTTGCTAGCTGTGTGTTTGGTGTGCTAGATGATCAAATACTTACTTTGTACCTGTTGTGTATAACAACCTGATGTCAATTTTAGCTCGTTTGTGCATTGTCCTTTTGTGCCATGAAAATGTTTGTGACAAGTACAATGTAGTGAACACAAACAGTATAACTTACATTTCAGCTTTAAGTACAACACCTCATTGTGCACCAAATGCATTTTGCTGCATCCAAAACATGTACTTTGGCCATACTCAAGACAAAACCTTACACCCCATGAAATGTAAACTCGTACTCCACACACAATTTTGATAACAGTAAATCAAGGAAGTTTATATGCAAATAAGCTGATATCTGCATTGACACAATGTGAACTTCATAGTATTTCTGGGTTATTTTTCAGTTTTTAATATTGAAAGTGACACTGATTCAATATCAAAATTATGTTTGTGATTTTTAAGTGCAATAAAGTGCAATTTTTGCTAAAAAAAAAAAAGACAGTCCGTTTTATTTTCATTTGATTTTTTTTGTCACTTCAATTTCGTATGTTATTTATTTTATTTAAAAGCTCTCGACATTCCAATTAAAATGTTAAGTACTCTTGAGAAATTACAGTTTATTGCTTTTGATACAGTGGTACTCGCAATATTATGACATTATTACATTAACGAAAAAAAATGTCTCAAAATAACAATATTGTTTATCAGCAATATTTGTAGGACAATTATCATGCAGCAAAATTTGTTATCGTGACAGGCCTACACTGAATAAAACAGTTTCACATTCCGTCAAACATGACAGTAAGACAACACGTAGCACTAAAAGAACATTACACTGACTTACAGAGTGGAAGGAATATTTCACATTTCAGTGTCACAACCCACATCCCAAAACGTAGGTACCTCATATCCTTCCTGCTGTGTGGGTGAGTGTTTCAATATAAGGCCTTTAGAGAATTGCTCATGCCACTCTGACTGACCCTTAGGGTACAACAAACTCCTTGACTATTGATGTTAAACTAAATACTCTTCTTAACAAATACATTTTGAGTCACGTGTTGGGTCTGTGCACACACATTTAGAAGACGGGGATACTACTCAAGCAGGCTATTATAAATGGTCTAGCTGGGTAGGGATGCTTACCAAAACTAAGTATAGAAAACAGTAGTAACCAGAATCCAAAAATGTGGATAATGGTGAGGCAAAAATGAGGTATGGTTATTGCCACCTAATTCCAGAATCAAGTGTTTGTTTGGTTTCCACCTACACAGAACACTGTGGTAACACACTAGCGAAAATGATCAGGGCAAAACGCTCAAATCGCTCCTATTTTTATGCACATTCCCCTTGTTCTGTTTTGCTAATTACAACAATTTATTGACAAATGTATTTACATTTCTATCACGTCACAAAATGTATATATAAAATACTTTTAAGGTACTAGGCCGCACGGTGGATGAGTGGGTAGCATGTGAGCCTTGCAGTCAGGAGGTTCAGGGATCAAATCTTCATTGGGCATCTCTGTATGGAGTTTGTATGTTCTTCCCGTGTGTGCGTGGGTTTTCCCCAGGTACTCCGGTTTCCTCCCACATTCCAAAAACATGCATGTTAGGTTAATTTTCTCCATTAGAGAGTGAATGTGAATGGTTATATGTCCGCTCTGTGATTGACTGGCGACCAGTCCTGGGTGTACCCTGCCTCCCGCCCAAAGTCAGCTGGGAAAGACTCCAGCATACCCGTGACCCTAATGGGGATAAGCGGCATAGAAAATGGATGGATGTTAAGGTACTGTTAAGGATAAGTTTTCCTTTTGTATTTACCAGTTTGGGGACTGTTTAAGCACCGACAGTTTCAAAAGTATCAATTTTGGACAAGTATTGGATAATATGTAAATGATAGCCAATCGTATGGACAATTTAGCTGCATTTTTTAATCGAATGGAATTTTTAAAAATAACACTATGTAATGACATTTAAAAGTGTCCAGTTTACAGTACACACACAGACGACACAGACTGGGTCTTTTCCATGAATGACTGTCATATCCTTGGGGATTTTTTCCTCCCTGATCAACATGAAAACAGGGATGACATGTTTCTATGACACTAAAAAAAAAGGTTAGTCCTGGTTGGGAATAAGCCCTGTGGGGACCATGACAACGGTAGTGAAAATGTCAAACATTAGCCCTTCAGTGCTCCAGCCTTGAGAATTACTGTGATTAAAGTGCTATGCTTTAACCTCTCCATGTTGTCTTTTCATGCCATGTTCCGTTCATTATTACCAGTCAAAAGAATACATAAGAACTTTATAGACGTGGGAGATGACCGTTTATGTATCACTCTTCCAATCACTGGCTTCTGAAAAGGTAAATACAGAGATGCCACCCTTAAAGAAACGTTATGAGTACTCCAAGTCAAAACTTTGAAGTATATCCATAGAAATCTGATCACACACACACACCAGTACAAAACACTTAATACAAACATTTACAACGGCAGTGCACACAAGTACAGCCCACAGAACCTACAGCATGTAGCGCAAGTCCAGCTAAATCAGCAGTGTGCTTACCACTATGCTGCAGCAATATAACCGCTGATACCTATACACTTGGCAAGAACACCAGTTTTATTAAAGGCTGAAAAAGAGGTCAGGGTACAAGCTGGCAATGATTTGTGTTTGGTGTCAAGATCAAAACAAGTGTAATTCATCAATCAAATAACAAAGCCTGATTGTCATTATCTCAAAGATACGAATAGGTAACGGGTTCAACACTCATAAACAATGTTAACCATTAACTGTCATTAACAAAGGCAGGATTACTCATAAGCATCAGAACAGGATTCCTGCCACAATCTATGTTGCCACTAAATACACCTGGAGTTGCAGAATTTTCCTCTATTGCATAAATCTGTATTATCTTTACTGGCTTCTTTCCTCTTTTAGTATCTCTCCACCATGTGCGCCAGTTGTTACCCAAAATAGGATTCAAATATTTTTGAGCTGGTAAGGCAGCCACTAATGGTAATGTTGGGAGTATCACTTTGCAAGAAATGAACACACAAAGACTGATCAACAGAATACACAATCTATGCACACCAAGAGAAGACCAAATCTTCCACCATGACACAGGACAAAACACATCATACTCCTTCTGCTAAGTATGTCCATGACTAAATCCCTTGAGGTCAGATAGGAGGTGAGTGAGTGCCGGACATTGAAATATCCAACATTTTGTTATTGCCCTGATAGGGAAGTTTTTCCCTGCAAGACACAGAGAAATAAACTGCATGACAACGTTCACTCTTACTACAGCAGTGCATGCCGATACCGCCATGATTGTGATACACCACAAATTGCAGCAGACTTTGAACTATAATTAAATTTGTCATGGGTTTTCACAAAGAACAATCCGTTTATGTATTTATGACAAGACACTGTCAGTTGGGTAACCACATGGGACAAATGACTAGATATGGGGGCTGGTATAATATCCAAATATGGAAACCCAGAGCAAGATGAGACTGCATTCCATGGCCTTTACGTGCATTACCCCTGTAAATACTGGTTATATCAATGCTTTAAAAGCATACAGTATAATCCTGATACGCTTACGGTATGCACACATCAGTGATATGCAGGCAGGGGAGGCAAAGCCTCACTTGTCATCACGGAAAAAACCCTAATATTTGTCCATTGAACTGTACTATAAATTTACTTTTTGTATGATTCCAAATGTTAAGATTTTTTAAGTAAAAATCGCTGCAAGTTTTAGGATCAAATTCAGGGAAAAAACCTAAGGTGAGGCCCCTTTGAGAGTGGCTTCTCGACTTAGTGTGTAAACGCCACCTACTGTCTGAGTGCACATGGAGTTGGCTCATGGCGCCTGCCATTTTGTGTTTGTTAGCATGCCGCCAATAAAATAATGTTGCAGAATCATTTATTACACTATACACCCTGATTTTTTTCAACGCCTGTATAATGTATTTACTGTAAGTGTGACACTAACCATGGCTTTGTGCTCAAGATGCAGTGTAACAGAACCTAACGTCTGCAATCACATAATTGGTCCCACAACAGTCATTATCAATTAACTTTGTCAAGCCCGGCTTTCAGACCGCACGGTGGATGAGTGGGTAGCACATTGGCCTCACAGTCAGGAGGTTCAAGATTCGAATCTCCGTTGGGCATCTCCGTGTGGAGTTTGCATGTTTTCCCCGTGCGTGTGTGGGTTTTCTCTGGGTACTCCGGTTTCCTCCCACAATTCAAAAAGCATGCATGTTAGGTTAATTGGCGACTCTAAATTGTCCGTAGGTATGAATGTGAGTGTGAATGGTTGTTTGTCTATATGTGCCCTGCAATTGACTGCCGACCAGTCCAGGGTGTACCCCGCCTCCCGCCCAAAGTCAGCTGGGATAGGCTCCAGCATACCCGCAAACCTAATGAGGATAAGTGGCATAGAAAATGAATGAATGAATGAATGAAAGTCCGGCTTTCAGCTTTGTGCCAAGTGCTTGTTCACATGAAAGGGGGCTTTTTATGTCATATCATTCTACCTCGGCTGAAAAGCAAAGCAATCGCAGCCAGTGTATTTTACACAAGATGAGCAAGTAATTATGGACCATTATGAAGAGTTGCCAAAAGATTATGACGGATGAAAGAAAGACTGTTGCCGCACGTCTTTCACAGACAAATCAAGGTAAGACACACCTTTTTTTCAGTTTATGAAAAAAAAATTATACATGTTAAAAAAAGTAAAAACAAAAGTATGGAAACAATTTTTAAAAAATGTTTTAACCAACAAGAATTAGGCCCTTTCTATGTTTTGATATCCTTATACTGAGCAACCTGTACTAACATTTAAAAAATGAGGAAAATGAACACTGCCTTTTGCCCAAGAACCTCACCGCACGTCACTGGCACACAGTATGGCTGTAAACGGTTAACACAGGGAAATTTCCAGGTTTAGTGGTTAAAATTCTTGTTTGCTTTATTAAAAAAAAAAAACCTGCTTAGGTAGGGTGTAGTATTCTTTAAGATTAAATAAATACTGTATAATAGCCACAACAAAAAAAATTTCTGTTGTATTCCCTGTTGTCACCATTATATAATGTGATAATCTACTCACAAGTCTGTTACTGTTGACCAACCTGAAACACAAGTATGTACAGCAAAACAGACTTTGTACTGGCTGTTGACAGGTCACGCCTGGAAATAAATTATGTTCATGTTTGTGTAAGATACAGGAAGGGTCCTAGAATGTGATGTTTAGTGATGCTGAATCAGCATGTCAAACAACTTGTCTTTAGTACATGGAACAGACATTTATAATGAATAATAATTTGTGTAAAATGAGTGTCAACCTATCGTTTTTCCTCTATTCAATTACATGCCAATGTACTATACTTTCAAACTCATTAACTGAATAATAACTCGCTGACTTGATTGTAAAAAAAACTGTTTTAGGCTGGACCCATATGTTAATTAGTAATGAGTGAATGAGACATAAATAAATAAATAATATATATATACACACACACACATATATATATTTATTGCGACATGGCAAACAAGTTACCGGTAGGTGCAGTAGATTCTTAGAAAAAAATAGTTTACTTAAGAATTTGGGCCCATTGTGTTGTTGAAACACCCATTTCAAGGGCATGTCCATGTTCAGCATAAGGCAACGTAACCTCTTCAATTATTTTGACATATGCAAACTGATCCATGATCCCTGTTATGAGATAAATTAGCCCAACGCCGTAGTAGGAGAAACGTGCCCATATCATGATGCTTGCACTACCACTCTTCACTGTCTTCACTGTGGATTGTGACTTGAATTCATAGTTTGGGGGGCATCTCACAAACTGTCTGCGGCCCATGGACACAAATGAACAATTTTACTCTCATCAGTTGACAAAATGTCCTCAATTTAAATTGTAACCTCTTCTGCACATGCCTTTTTTAAAATCAATCAATCAATCAATAAATAAATATAAATATATATTATATTATAACATAATATGTTTTCTGTTCAATAATATAACCATTATGGTTATTATTCGATTCATTTTGACAGTTGTCTCATTTTCTGGCATTGGGGATCATTTCCACTGAACAGAAAACATTTTTGTGCCTCTTCATAAAGTTTTCCCCTCTCCAATCAACTTTTTAATCAAAGTACGCTGTTCTTCTGAACAATGTCTTAAATTACCCATTTTACCCAGGTTTCAAATATTCAACAAGTGCTGGTTTACTCCTTAAAAAGGGGCCAGCTGATTCACACTTGTTTTTTCACAAAATTGATCACTGATTGAATGCCACACTGCTATTTTTAAACACACCCCTTTCAACTAATTTCCCAATTGCACCGCCCTGAAAGCGTGCATATTATGCATTGTTTTCTGACACTCTACTACTGGTAACTTGTTTGCCATGTAGAAATACAAATACACATATACAGTACTTGACTGCTCTTATTTTGAACACTACTGTTTATACATATACACATAGATAAACATACAAAACACATACATATATACATTTACACATACATACATATATACACACATACACACGTATACATACATACACACACACACGTATACAAAATATATACACATACTGTACTAGACAAACTCCTATTGAGATGCTGTGGCATTAAAAAAAAAAAGACCGTGCTTACAACTGCAAGTAAGCATTTGCGATAAGTTGCGTAAGTCCCGTCATGGAGAAATTTTTGCCCACTCAACTTTGCAGAATTGTTGTTATTCAGCCACATTCGAGGGTTTTCCAGCATGAGCCGCCTTTTTAAGGTCATGACACAGCATCAATAGGATTCAGGTCAACACTTCCACTAGGCTCCCCCAACATATTCCTTTTGTTTTTCTTCAGACATCCAGGTGGATGGAACTTACGGCCTGACATTCTCCTGACATTTTTGGTAGACACCAGAATTCAGTTTCATTTACCGCAGCAAGTCTTCCAAGTCCTAAAGCAGCAAGACATTTCCTGACCATCACCATATTTTATTGTTCTAGGCTCTAATTTTGGTTGGCCGGCCACTCCTGGGGAGGTCACTACTATTCTTCCATGTTTTCTCTATTTGTGGATAATGGCTCTCACTGAGGTTTGCTAGAGTCCCAGAGCTTTAGAAATTGCTTTATAATGCTGTGCATTTAAAGAGCATATTCAGATTCAGTATTACACCACACACCAAGAGAATTTGCCTGCTCTCCTGGGACTAAAGGGAGCCACCTGGCCGTCTCCTCTGCTCTCCTCGGATGTGGAGGTGTGTGTGCGCGCATCTGTGTTCAACCCTATAAATAGAACCTGTGTCTTCCCTGGTTTTGCACCAATGGGATTCGCTCATGTTTTAATTAAATAAACTGCTGCAATCGGGCCCAGCTGTGGCCTGCATCCCCAAGCCTGCATCAGTCAGCATACATGCTCCTGGGGAAGACACACAGAGGCTGGGGTGTAAATGCATGCGAGTGTGCGATGGCAGACAAATGGGAAAAGACAGCGGCAGCCCTTCACAGGGTACAAACAATTGAACCAAACTGAAAGTAGGACATTCTGCACTGAAGCCACCTGGCTAACATTAGGAAGCCCTGCTCAGGTTTGCTAGAGTGAGGTTTCCCAGAGCACAAACCACAGCAAAGTAAAACTCTGTTTGTAGCCACAACGCTCCACCCGTCCTTCGTAAAGATTTACTTATCTTTGTTATACATATTATGACTAGTGACAATGGTAAGTAGTCGTGTTACCCCAAAATTAAATAAACACATATTTGCCTGATAGCTGTAATTTTATACTGTAACAATATAAATACACTAGGGCTGTCAAATGGTTAAAAATGTTAATCTGATGAACACAGTTTTCAAATTAATAATGATAAATAACCATTTACAACTGTCTGAAATATGTAAACTTTTACTGTATTTTAAAGATAACTGAATGTGAAACATAAATCAAGCTGAAATATAGCAGTAATGACAGAAAATCAATTTACCTAACTAGTTTTTACAGTAGTACCACGACATGTGAATCACACTTTAAACGCAATGAGGGATTGTGTTCAAAGGCACCATAAGTTGAATTCACATGTTTTGAGTTTGTTTTCTGGGATTTGGAAGCATACTTAGATGCAGTGAATTGAACTTCTGCATTAATAGTTATGTTAGTGAGTGATTAAAAAAATTCCCCACTTATTGTTTTTTTTTTTAACCATTCTGTTTATTTAGACCACACATAAATGCATACTAAAAAACGATGTCATGTTCAGAGTGTGCCTGAAAGCATCTCGCTGCCTTCTAGTGATAAGGAAGTGTCGTGATCGGGTGATACATATATGGTGTTGGAATTTCACTGCTGTTATAAAGTTATTGCAGAGTGGGACACTCTGTGACTCTTGGGGGAGTGATACTGTTCCGCTGTCGGTCATCATAACAGAGCGGCATGGCTTGCCATTATGCTTGTGCGCTATTAGTTACCGCCAATAACTCACTAAGTTTGACAGTCCTAAAAATACCTATACAACAATTAATAGGGCCCTATGAAATTTGTTTTATTCTCACCCCTCCAATTGATTTTCTGTTTTTTTTTTTTGGATTTTTTTTTTTACATTTTAGACTTATTTTTTACCAGCAAAGTGTGTGTGATTTTTGGTTTAGTGAAAAAAAGGTCTGTTATTTTAATGCAAAAAAAAATCCTTACATTTACTGATGCAATACATTAATGGACAGACAGTAATGCCCAGTAATTGAGAATTGGATGTAGCTTAAGTTTTTCTAATAGGATGACAGGCTCTGCAAACACTGCTACAAAATCTTTAACAGACTGTAATGACCCTGCATGTCATCAAGGAATATGTAGTCACCGGTGCTATTCCAAATGCATTTGTACACTTTTTTTATGATTTTTTGTTTACACAGTTAGATGAGGTGTAGCAAACGTGTAGCAAAATCCGGAAGTATGTTCTGTGTGTGAGAAGTTCTCTTTACGGCAAAGACGAGCTGGATGCCAAAATAAACGTGCTTCTACCCTTTTTTTTTACTCAAAATCTGCACGTCGTCAACCGGCAATGAAAAACGTTCCTTACATTAAAGTGGTAAAAGACAACGAGGTGAAAATATACTCGTCCAGCCCTAGTTACACACACACAAGCGCTAGCGTGCTAGCTTCCATTCACGGAGCATGAAGCTAGCAAAAGCAGAGCTCATTTCATCATGTTTAGTCCGAGAGGAGACAGTTTGGTGTTTGTAATGAGATTCTGCCTTGATTGAGCAGTTTGCCCGGGAAATTCTTACCCACACGAATGATCTTCTCCTTACGATGCCAGTGTTTCATTCTCATTACAGTAGTTTCCGCAAAATACTGCGTTTAGCGGTAAATTCTGTTTTATTGGCCAATGCCCCAATTCCATTCAAACGGAAATTGTAGGCCCCTAAATGAGACTGATATTTGGCTGTGGTTAAACATTTAAGAAACTTGGAGAGCAAAATGCAAAAAATTTAAATCTAGTTAAATGGAGTAGAAAGAAGTCAAAGTACTTGGTGTACATCGAAGAAGAAGACAGCAAACCAACTGGACAAATGATCACTTTTCATCTTAAAACCAGTTGTAAAATTGCTAGAATGTACCTTTTGCACATTTGGATGAGGTTTTAAGTAGCGCTACAGTATGCAAAAGCAAGAAGGGGGAGTGTGACAAAAAGCACTTTGAATTAAACTGAAATAGGTTGTGTATCAGCTGTTCAAAGGTTTAAGACAATGATGCGGGTGTTTCCAGGAAGCTCGTAGGAACATTGCGGTGTGAAGTGGTGAAGATGGCTTCACGATGGGCATCAACTGACAACCCTGCACCACCTGAAGTTTCAACGTTCCACTGAATGAAAAAGCACCCCAAATCATGATGGACCACCCTCCACTGTGCCGGGTAGAAAACATCTCAGATGGGATCTCTTTGTCATGCCAGTAACGTTGGAAGCTATCTGGACTGTCAAGGTAAAATTTCTCTCAGAGAATAAAACTTTTTTCCCTGTTAAAGTGTAAACGGCGGCCGCTTACGTGCAGATGTTGCAGCGGGCATCCCTCATGACTGATGTCCCTCGTCTGTGTGGTAACAGCTGGGTTTTTCAACAGGACCATGCTGCAGTTCACAATGCTCGCTTGATAAAAGACTTCTTCAGGGAGAATAACACCACTCTTCTGGACCATCCTGCATTTTCCCCTGACTTAAATCCCATAGAGAACATTTGGGGATGGATGGCAAGGGAAGTTTATAAAAATGGCCATCAATTCCAGACAGTTGATGCTCTTTATGAAGCCATTTTCACCACTTAGAAACACTTGCATCAAAAGCATGCCCAAATGAATTTTTGAAGTGATTAACAAGAACGGTGGAGCTAAAGCTTACTGAGTCCTACTGATACATTTTTTGTTCTGGTTTGTAGAGTTTGTCATTTTTTGAGCAATGGTCATAAACTTTTGATCAGCTGATAAAAAGCCTTTTTCAGTTTAATTGTTCTTTTCAATAAATTACTTTTTCAAAGTGCTTTTTGTCGCACTCCCCTTTCTTGCTTTTGCATATTGTAGCTCTACTCATTAGGATCCAAATGTGCAGAAGGTGAACTCTAGCAATTTTTCAACTGGTCTTAAGATTTTGATCGAGAGTGTATATCCAGTATTTCTACAAACTTATATTTTTACTCCAGTATTAATCTTTGAAATAAGTAACTTTCTTCTTACTCTTATGATATTACTTTGTTTAATACTGTTATTTCTTCCTTATCCTATGTATACTCATTATTGCATTTTTATCATATTTTATATCTTTATAATGAACATCGTTATTTCTTATTTTTTCTTTAAGCACAAGTTATATACCACGCTTGTCCAAACTTCTTCCACCAAGGCAACATATTGAAAAATGTAAGGATCCAGAGGCAATTTTCAAATTTTGTAAACCAACATGTAAATATGATAAAGAAGTTACCATTATTTCCAAAGTACAACTTGCTACTTTTTCCTCAAACTTTGGACCCTGCTGCTTATACATCAGTGTGGCTAAATTCTAATCTTGTGACATCTCCTATACTTCAGAACTACTGCCAACTGTTTAAACATGCATTTTGGAAAGCACTATTACTAAGATAGTCTATCCTAACAGCGAAATAGTTCAGCAAATGAAAAAAATGCAAACAAAATCATGCAAATGTCTTTTTTCATTATTTTTGTTAAATAGCGCCTTGTTTGTAAGAATACAACTATTTTGTTTCCTCAAATCCTTTCATATCCTCATCACTGCATAAGATACCTATCCACTGATATGCACTCTCTAGTCTACCATCATATCCCAGCCCTTCCCTTACTTTGACAATTGGCCAGAATGTAAGGTTTCAACTGCGTGTGCAAGTTTTGAAAAAGAACAACGAGCAGAAGGAGGCGGCACCTTGTAAGGTTAATCAAGCCACCTCACCCGCAAATTTTCCAAATATAGACTAAGACTGGTGATGTTGCTAGGAACATGCAATGAAATCTAAAAGGCGCAGTAAACCATTTATCTGTTTAAGGAAAAACAATTATGGATTCAAACTTCATATTAAACAAAGCCACATTTCAAAAGCTCAATGCCTGGCTCATTTGTGTCCATGTTTTAAAAGGAAAACTGCAGTTTTCATCCAAAATCCTTATGTGAGACATGAACACTCATCTTCCTTTTTTTGGTGCGTTCTAAATATTGATAAACTCCTAGCATTGAGGCAGATAATATTGCAATGGAGGGATTCACCTAATCCTCCTACAATGCCCTCTATTAAAACATCTCTACAAATTCTCCAATGTTTTCTTTCATATACATGCTGTGACCATATCGCAACAGGTACATTCATGTTAACATGAATTACATGCAGTATTCTGAACAGTTTGGGCATTACCAGAACTTCCTTCCTGGGCCCAATGATTTCATTGAGCTCACAGCAATGAACATTACTTCTGTCAACAGCAGCAGCACATAGAGAGGTTTGACTACCACAAACCTTGGCAGACTTTTTGAGAGTCACCGCTGACGACTACTCGACTTTTTCTCCCGTCAGGTAGAGAATTATGAATTGATACACTAAGCCATTCTCATTGCGTAAGCATGCAGTACATGTTTCATTGACAAGAAATACGACCGTAATAAACACAGTCCCTTACAACAGTCCACTCTCACAGGGACGCCAACTGATGGGAGGGCTGTATCATTCAGCACAAGACCTGTGCGCCCCGTTGAGCATCTAGCAAAGTCTTCGTATTGATCTTGTCTGGTCTAAGTTGAGAGCCAGTAACCAATAGTTGCTAGTGTGTGGAATATCAACGTCGACCAACTTTTCAACTTATTGTCACCATCTTCTACTATACATGTATGAGGCATGATTTATAACCTAGCATTTACTTTACAAACTCACAAGCGATTCCAGTAGATTACGTTACCTCTCGGTAGTAGTCTGAGTTGATGCGAGCAAACACTGTCACTACGTCATAATAGACCTTATTTATTATATACTGCATATGCCTAACTCTCATTATATATTTTATTATATTATTATTTTAGCATTATTTATTAGTGTTCTTAGCTCTTACAATAAATGATGTCATTGCAGCTTAGTAGGGCACCCTATGTAAATAGAACATGTTGGGGTTTTTCTGCGTTTTTTTTCGAGGGCTCGGGTGCATCCCATTACGTGCATTGTTAGCTGCCTCGTGCTCCTGTTTTGCTCGCTACAGAACGTGCAGAAAAAAGTGCAGTTTTCCTTTAACATTGAAAGGGCGTGTTGACCTTGCTCCGGAGGCGTTTGTTACTACTTGAGCCGTCCGGAAAATACGATCAGTTCTGCACATGGTCACTTCAGTCACTTTTCACTATTTGTTTTGACTGAGCTTCTGTGATGTCACTTTCTGTGATTTAGAGTACATATTTATATGTTTTAAATATCTGACCGTAAGTGGTAAATAATTACACTTTCAACAAAAGGACTACATAAATACAGTCATGAAAAACACAATTAGACCACCTTTGTTTCTTCAGTTTTTTTTTTTAAATACCTCATACAAATACAGGCTATTTAATTTGTTTGGACAAATAAAATGAGGATGACAAAAAATAGCTCATAAGTGTTTCATTTTTTTATAGCTATTGATAGCTATTGATGTAAGAACATCAGTGATTTTGGTTATTAGGAAAAAATGGAAATGAATTCAAATTACCTATTTTTGTTATTATATTTGTCAAAAATATTTTCCTTTAGTTGTTCCAGGCATTAAAATGGACAAGAAACTGAACAAACAAAATTGACCTAATCATTAAATATAGTAAATACAGATACAATAAACAAATATTAAAAAACGATAAGATGAGTGATGGATTCATCGGTGTACCAGAACCAAGAAATACAATCGATCCATCCAAACATGTCTTACTAGCAAATGTTTTTGGTGTATTTTTGTGCCACAAAACAATAAAATATTTTTTTTATACAACCAGGAAAGAGTGGCTTATAGTTCATCTACTTTGCACAATGCAGATTACACAAATCTAAATAACGTTGTGGGGGATGGCCTAACACAGAACTGCCCTGAAATAGAGCGACAAGCTGCCAACGCATTTTGAAAAAGCGCAGAATGGATCATGTTTCCAGTACAGGTTGAGTAGTGACAGCAGTGATAAAAAAAATACTTTGAATGACAGTCGCCATTTTCTTATACTTACAAAGCCCAAACAAATATACATACAAGCGCATGTGTGCCGCTACCTAGGAGATCCTGTATTTCTCCGGGGAGCAAATAAAGAAGAATGTAAAAATGCCACTGAAGAAAAAGGTAAAACTAAATGCTGGTTAATAGACTATTGCATCTGTATTTTCTGCTGCCGGTATTACTGATCAGCCTAGTGACAGTACCTCAACATTGCCCTTATATACCATTGTATCTGTAAACTTGTCATATTTGGAATTGTATCGGTTTAGACACATTTTGAATATGTCCTTAAAATATATCATACCATTCCACCATCAAGTTAATTTTACACTGTTTTAAGAAAAACAATAGAAGTATAAAGAAAGACCCATGGAATTTTCCAGGGACCCACTCAATTCACCACCTGCGGGTCACTACATTGAAAACCTATCAACATCACTGCTAACACTGATGCCTAGTGCTCGACTTTGCTCATCTAGTTAATTAAGTCAAAGACAAAAAAGGCCTGGGTGGAAACGTGAACATCACATAGACAAAATGTTACGTATTGTCCTGGGGATGCAGCAAAACCGGCAGCTAATGCCATGCTGTGGTTTAAAACGTTTTAGAACCAGTTGCTGCTACTTACTGAGGCACATCTGAGTACAGGACCAGAGAGCTCAAAACAGTGATGAGAAGTAAGTCCTGCCACCTTCAAACTAAAAGGAAAGCTATATTGCTGTAATGCAACTCACTTCAAACACCAGCTCACTTTCCTGATGGATCTCCATCAGCCACCCAGGGTGTAAAAACTAAAGTAGCTTTTAGTAACAGCTGAAGAAGCAGCAGCATTGCTCCTGGTTACCATGTATAATTAATCGACTGTTGCTGCTGGTCTTTGCTCGGTTTCTGCTCAAAGCCCCAGTTCTCCACATGCCTGTTACAGTCCTGCCCTGAACACCCGAGAGGGTGGATTTGGCCATGAATATTGGACGTGCATAGGTTATTCATGCCACTAATGTGTCTCCAATGTGAGAATCGATTCCATTATTGATTAAGTTATCCGTAGCAAGTCAAAAGTGAGAATGAACGTAGTGGTGATTGTTTTGTTGAGTACGAGCTACCACGTTTTCCTGGTGTTTACAGATGCAAATGCAGGAAATCAAAGCAGTCCTAATGTAACAGTGTTCAAGCCTCTGTGGGTCAAATTGTCACTTTGGTGCCTTGACCCAAATAAGAGTGAAGTTTGGGAGTTTGTTGGATGCTCGCTAAAGTGGCTGTGCAAAAGCACACCGAAAAACCTCATTACCTGACGTTTTAAAGAGCCGTGCTGGACAACGAGTTGATGCTGCAGATCTTAGATCGTCAGCTGGCGCTGCTGAACTCTCATTTAGTGAGGACCCATGTTGGAGCCCTGGCAGGTGCAGGGTTGTGTTACGTAGATACCACAGGCACACTAACATCACTCTCCGCCCCAATAAAGGCAGCTGTACATTTGGAAATCTGGTCAAAATCTAAAGTGACGTCTCTTGTTTTAGGTTTATTTAGATAGCTCTAAATAAAGCCGCTCGACCTTAGCAAGCATGTGCCTGCTCAGCCAGCACAACAGGATATCCAACAAATGCTGACTCAAGCAGTAAATGGGAAAAGGCTCTACTTGCACGTATGTTGTTTTTTTTGCCCTTGTGTTTCCTCCACTGCTACTTTCTGAAAGCATTTAAGTAGAGTGGTTCCACAGAAGAGTCAAGGACAGAGTTTGGTGAAAGTCACCGCTTTCCAATGTGTCATGTGCATCTATCCATTCAGCTTCAATAAAAGTCCTCGTGCTTGTGCGCGAGATGGGTCAAAATTCCCTAAAACAGAAACGGCGATTGGCCCTTTGTATCTGTGCCGATAAGGGGACTGCTGGACTGTGCCTTAAGTTAAAGATGGCCTCGTAGAGGGAATGGATGAGACGCAGCTGCCTACAGAGACGAGAATGACACAGGTGCTGGCTCACACACACACACACACACACATATTGACAAGAGGAGCAAACAGATGATCAATACAAGGAGAAGGCAACCCATGTGACTTCCAGTGTGCAAATGACGCAATGGGTCACTTGCTTGTCAGTCATCTATGTGTTGAAATGGACATTAGGAATGTCATTTGGGCCTACGAGCCTGTGACTCATGGAGTAAGCTTTCACACACCAATAAGCACCCAAGCAGGGTGATATTAGCCCAACACACATGGTGTGTGACTGCCTAGTTCAGCAGGCCTCACAATCAAATCCAAACACATCCATAGTAGTTAGGCCTGTGAAAGCAAGCAGGCTAACAGTAGCCGTGATCAGTATCATAATCATGATTATTTTCAGTATAGTGTCATTTGGATGCAGCAGGGCGCCACTGTCATCATCATCATCATCATCATCATCATCGAGACAGGGCGCTGACGAACGCTTTGGAGTCACACACGACCTAACCAAGCAGATCTCATCCCACAAGATACAGAATAGCCATCAACATTTCATTGCACCTACCTATTCCAGGAGCGGAGTAGATGAAATAGAGTGCCGATGTTGAGAGCGAGAACAGGAATAAAAGCCCAAGGTATGACCTTCTCCGGAACCGCAAATGTGTCGGCATTATACAGGCAGCAAAAAAAGCACACAGCGGCACGTTTGCGGTATTTATCGACACACACAACACACGCACAGCACACAGTGGCTCCAATGTGTCCAGGTGCAGCGCGGGGCTTTAACGATCCGAGCTGCTGTGGGGGTGTCGCTCTCTGCGGCAGCGTCGAGGCACCAGGCGGCGAAAGAGCTCCTGTCGATTTCCGCTGCAGGTTGGCAACAAGGAGAGGACCTCCGGCAAATCAGTCAAGTCATACAAATTCCATTCCGGGTGGGGTGGTTTAGGCTTTTCGCATCAGGCTTTGTGGCGACAACGCGATAAAACCCGGCCTGGTCTAGTTTTCAGCGAGGCACCATCATTTGTCTGACACGCTGTGTGTCGCTAATGGTACTCGGCCGCTCCTGTGCACTCCCTCCCCTCCCTGGCTGCCTGCCTGCCTGCCTGCCTGCCTGCTTGCTTGCTTGCTTGGTTTCTTTCTTGCCTCCCTTCCTGCCTGTGATGAACCTTTCCCGCAAAAAAATGAGCAGCAGCAGCACAAAGTGGGCGTAGACGCCGACTCACAGCGCAACACTGCAACGTGCCTTCAGCCTTTCATTGATGAAAGACCCCTCTTTCGTAAATCGAGTTAACGTTTGATTTGCATCACCCCAGGTTTATGAATTGACTGTAGTGGTTCACGCGTTCCTGCCGTCTATTACGTTAACATATGATCAAAACAATCAATGTTTAAAACCTCCTTGTACACGTTGGTGTACTTGTCTTCTGCCCCCTGGAGGTTAGCTTGTGCACTACAACCATTCTGACGTATCATAGGGCACAATCTAAAAGGGCACAATTCTGTTAACCCAGATCTGGCTGTGCCAGGGCTAAGTAAAGTGTCCTTTTGAACAGGTAATGGTGAGATTTTCTTTTACATATTTACCAATATGTCAAGAAGAACATTTACTATGTTGACCTATAATTATTCAAATGTTTGCATTTTTGCTTACGGGAAAAACATGCCGTAAATATGTGTCAATTTTGATACGAGAAATTTAGTTTTAAATCCCTCATTTACAATTGTACTTTTTTTCTTTCTGCAGTAAATATTATGTCTACCATAGTGCATAATACAATGTTTGGATTAATCAATTATATTGGATAATAATTATTTTAGATGGATAACAGACATATATTTTCTATGCTTTCTCTTTGAGTGACATAGAGGAGGTTAGGGTGGTGAAGTGGAAGATAAGTAGTGTACAGTATGTCCCAGTGCAGCACATGATGAAGAAAGCTCCATCTAGCAAAGAGAAGAAGGAAAATATTGACAAGAGGTTAGACGAGGAAAAAGAGGGTCCAAAAGTACCAGAGTCAACAAAGCATATTGAGAAGAAATATAAACAAAATGAATATCAGAATCAGGACATCATACCATCCATCCATCCATCCATCGATTTTCTTACGCTTATCCGAGGTCGGGTCACGGGGGAAGCAGCCTAAGCAAAGAAGCCCAGACTTCCCTCTCCCCGGCCACTTCGTCCAGCTCTTCCCGGCGTATGCCGAGGCGTTCCCAGGCCAGCTGAGAGACATAGTCTCTCCAACGTGTCCTGGGTCTTCCCTGAGGCCTCCTACCGGTCGCATCCTAACCAGTTAATCCAAAAATAGCTCAGAAAACCGATAATTAAAAAAAAAACTCTCCAATGAGGCGAGAATACCCATACTGTGGTGTGTGATACTGGGATAGAGTGAGCAAATCAAGCGCTCTTTTTCTGTGATGTGCAAACAGCCTGACGTCTTCGCCGCCTCTCCCGAGCTCACTTGTAAATAACATTGCGTCTATTACATTCAATAAGGTTTCAATGGAAGGCATTTTGCGTGCCAGTTATCATATTGCTATCAGTCCTGAGAAGCAGAACGTTATCGGTATCGCTAAAAAAAAAAAATAGCGTGTATCTCTAACGTAAGTAAAAGGGAGAGGAAAAGACACAAACAGATGCTGAAACGGATAGAAGTGTTGTCCAGACAAGGACTGAAGAAGAGGGTCCAACAGTGACACGGACAAACAAACAAAAGAGTCAAGACGGTAATCAGGATCAGTGGAGAAAGAGAGAATTTGAACATCCTGATGTTCAATTTGATGAGAATGCAGATGGAACCATTTACGAAAGGTCTCAGGTTATGCCATACACGTTTGTCCAGCTCTATGTCATTGACCAAATGGCACAGTTGTTACAGCCCAGGTAAACCTGACCACTCACCAAGGTCAGCTAAAACATTTGAATGGGAAGACGAAGACGTGCGTCATAGTTCCGAGATCAGCCATTGTGGAGATACCAGTTTCATGGCTGGAGTTGTTCTTCTGGATACGTTCACTGCCCTTTACCGGTGCAGCTTTAAAACCAAAAGATGGCACTTTTATATTTGGTGGCATAGTGTCGCCCTGGCCGCAGTGTGCACCTCTGCCCAATCAAGACCGACAAGTGTTTAACTACCACCACTTGGCAAAATAAGAGAAAGAAAATTATAAAGATAGCAGTTATAAAAATGTTGCTGCAGATATTGTTTTTGCGTTTACTTGTACGGCTTGGTTACCAGAAAAGTAACAGAAAAGGTCTACTATTTGAAAGAATATCGATGAAGACGTTACAGACAACCAAAGAGAAATGTTCCCGCTATGGTCATATTTGCATATAATGCCCTCCATCTCAAATATTATACTACACAAACCAAAAAATATGCAGTCTTTTTTGTACATTTTGTTAAAGGGTCAAAGCAAACTGAATTTTCCGTCAGGCATTTGAGGAGGCGGCCAGTGGTGAGGGTGGTGTACAACATGTTACTTGTGTAATATGTTCCATTTATAGAAGGAACTGTGCTTTTCCCTTCCATTAGGTGACAGGTTCCTTTTGCTGCATAGGTTGCCTAAGCAGCTGCAGTGGGCTACGACACTAATTTCTGACAGGAACAGGTTTCTTCTTCTTCTTAAGGTTTTATGGCGGTGGGCAATCAACAAACTGGTGCATTACTGCCACCAACTGATTAGGAGTATGGAACTTACTGGCCTACTTTGTGTGACTGCATACAATTTAATTAACAAACTTATATATAAAGTACTTAAATAACAACTTAAATCAACGACAACAATACTAATAACGATAAGTATATATAATCCCCCAAATAAACCTACAAGATTCTTTATTCTCCTAACTAACCCTGTTTCTTTCAAAAATTCCCACAAAATGTTCCCACTTTGACCTTGTGAGCCTGCCTTTAGTATATTCATTATATTGAACCTTTCTTTTTATCTATGGAGTTTTTGTATCATGTGTCTCCTTTGTGTATTGTATTTTTTGCATTGTACTAACACATGCTCAACCGTTTCCTCCTCCCCACAGTAGTCACAACCCCCCGTGTTGTGCTTTCCTATCAGGAACAGGTTTTGACAGCGGACTACCGTACAATGGCTTGTGGGAAATTGAGTACGTCAACGAAGAACCTATGGTTAAATGTCGACATTTGTAGAGTATAGACGTGATATTAGCTCTCATTTGTCACCAAAAATGGCTAAATATATATTTTAAAGTACAAAAACGGCACCAAAATGCATTGTTCGTATTTGTGTTTGCATGCATTCAATTATTTAAAACTACAACTCCCAGCAAAAGTGTAGTCAGGAATTGGGACTTTCATGGCAAAACATATATGGTTTTGTCGACATGGAATTAACGCTCTGTATTGACTACACATTTTCGCGATCTTGTTTGATCACACATTTATGATAATGGCTCGTACAATTTGGCACGTTTTGTTATTCAGTTTGTTGCATATTTGTTTGTGTGTATCAGAGGAAAGAACCGAGATTAAAGAGAATCTGTACGTGAAGGAGAGAGATGACACAGGAGTCGATCAACAGCCTACGGAAAACCATTTGACAAAACTCAAACATGACTCTCAAAGTGCACACGGTTTACCAGACCCACACAAAGATGGACCACTTGCCAGGTTTGGGCTATTGGCTTTGCATTCGGTGCTCTGTGCTAATGTAGTGTGCGCTACTACACACCTAGTCTTAAATGACCTTGTTGATACACTGCCACAGCAATTGATGACATTTATGATCTTCACTGTTTCAAATGTATCTCAGAGTTAATATAATGCAAAGTAACAAATGGTCAAAACAGTGGGTTGCTAAGAGCAGGTTTTACCTTCTTTAGGATGTGAAAATAGCATTTTCAATACCAACATGTTTCATTTTATTTGTTACCGGGTTCTAACACTATGTACTATTTATGGAGTAGCTTCTTTTTGTTTCTTCTAATACATATGGTATACTGTCTTGATTTTCTCCTTGTAGCAAGACTAATGACTCAGAGAACCACTCAAATGATTCCATCCACTCCACAACATCCCCAACAAGGCCAACTGCACTAGAACACCCAAATCCGAAGGCCATTCTTCCTGTGCAAACCGGGGTCAAGGCCCAAGAAGAAGAGCAGTCCAGTGGGTTGACCATATTTTTTAGCCTGCTGGTTATTGGTAGGTTGGCTCTTAAAAAAAAAAAAAAAAAAAAAAACATTCAAGCTTGGTTTAATTCAGTGGTTCTCAAATAGGTGGGACGCGGTGAACTGTCAGAGGGGGCGTGAGAAGCATGATGTACTATTAATATTAGTGTAAACCTGGCAATATGTCCAAAATGATTCTACTCAACGTGCAATTTGACTCTTGAATACACTTCACAGATCTCCATTTTATTGCATTTTCCTGCCTTCAGTTCCAAATTCAGTTTGTACAGATAAATACATATTATCAGTTGGCATAGTATTTCAAGTGGGGGGGAGGTGGGGGGAAACATTTCTGACCCTTGGGGGGTGTGACAGAAAATAACTCAGTACCACTGGTTTAATCTATTATCAGTCACACGGAGCGGTCTGGTTGTAGATCACTGTAATGAAGTTAAGTAATATATTGAATCACATTAGTAAACAAAGATGAATGTTATACAAGGGTATTTCAGACGAGATGTGGATATTATTCATATGTGGCTTTGAAGTGCTTCTTCTGTCTTCTTCTTGACAAATATAGTCTACCAAAAGACTCAACGTATTGATGGACCAAAAGCCAAACTTTGATAATGCTGTTTTTCCGAACCTCATATGTTATAGTTAGGTTTGAGCATTGATGGGAAGCAAGATTAACATTTAGATTTTTCCAGGATCGTTAAAATGTTTTAATTTAGACTTCTAGTTTTGATTCCCAGTGTGCTGACCAGGAAAATAACGGCGACTGATTAAACATTTCCAGATTCACGGTACATAAATAACAAGAGTGCCCGTATTTGATGCACTACATTGGACTTCCTCCAAGCAGTCACAATCAGGGAAGTCGGACAATAAATGACGTCTGTCTCACGTCATTGTAACCCTGGGTCTCAATATGCTCGCTGATGTTGTGGTTCGGTGTTTGGTATAAATAAGGACGGGAGCCATGGCTGCGGGATACAAGTTTATTCATGTACGCACAGCACGTCTCATTTATCAAGTCAAGAGACCTTTCAACCCACATGCCACACTTTCACCTTCAAAATAAGAGAGCTGTGCACCACATCTTGCACCCAGGTTAGTACATGTTTAAGTGCGTGCAGCGTCACACACGCACTAACATAAATAACCAACAGCATATGTGGAAAGGTTTTTGCCTGAGCTTTTACAGTATATTGAATGGTTTCATATTTATATACTTGTTGGAAATAGATATGTGAGAAATTCATAGTAAAAGTTGATTTTGTTTAAAATTTCACAGAAGTTCAGATATTTGATCATTCATTTTTATTTTGATGAAACTTTTTTTTTTTTCAAAATGACTTTCAAGCAGCTCTGCGTATTCTTTGACTTTTATCCTCTTTTAAGCAGTGAGTTTATTTTATGCTATGGATATGGACGCATCCTTTTTGTGAATTTCTAATGAAGATGAATAAATTATCTATTTATTCATATCGGTATCTAGTTTTTTCCCCATAATGAAAACTGATTTTGAAAATCGCTCTATAGTTGGACATTGAAATGTTTGCATGCCTAAGATGACACCTCTGTTTGTGTCCATAGAGTGCAAGCCCACCTCCTTTGCACTTCTGTGCTGAGGTCCGCTAGCTCCACGTTTACATCGCAGACACTAGCTGTTAGCCATGTTCTTTTGAAGCACAATAAGCAGCAGTCCCTGAATGTCACGTTCTTTGTCAGTGCAGTCCGCTCGTCGATTGTTCTTGGTAGTGAATTCACATTTACCATCATAATAGAAGGTACTGAAGGCTTGAAACGCTACTTCCTTGCTAGCAGATTGGCTTTGATCTTAGCCTCTGCTGCCTTGATACAGCATGAGTAAAAAAATCAAGTATTTCTCAGATGTTGTACAATGTTGTTTACAGCCATGCCGAGACGCTAATTGCTGATTCGGTGTATATGTTCGGTGTATATATATATATATATATATATACATATATACATATACATACATATATATGTATATATATATACATATACATACATATATACATATACATACATATATATATACATACACACACACACACACACACATATATATATATACATATATACACACACACACGATCAAAATCTTAAGACCAGTTGAAAAATTGCTAGAATTTACCTTTTGCTCATTTGGATCCTAATGAGGTTTTAAGTAGAGCTACAATGTGCAAAAGCAAGAAGGGGGAATGTGACAAAAAGTCCATCCATTTTCTATACTGCTCATCCTCATTAGGGTCGCGGGTATGCTGGAGCCTATCCCAGCAGACTTTTGGGCGGGAGGTGGGGTTCACCCTGGACTGGTCGCCAGTCATTCACAGGGCAGACATACAAACATTCACACTCACATGTTTTTGGAATGTGGGAGGAAACCGGAGTATCCGGAGAAAACCCACGCACGCACGGGGAAAACATGCAAACGCCACACAGAGATGCCCACTCCTGACTGTGAGGCCAACATGCTACCCACTCATACACCGTGCGGCCCACAAAAAGTACTTTGAAAGAGTAATTTATTGAAAACAACAGTCAAACGGAAATAGGTTGTTTATCAGCTGATCAAAAGTTTAAGTTTTTTGGCAGATGGGGTTTGTCACATGGTGATCCAGATGTATTTTATCATTGTATGCACTTTCCCTTGTACTCCAGGTATCTGCATTATATTGGTTCACCTGCTTATCAAGTTCAAGCTNGGAAAAACAATTATGGATTCAAACTTCATATTAAACAAAGCCACATTTCAAAAGCTCAATGCCTGGCTCATTTGTGTCCATGTTTTAAAAGGAAAACTGCAGTTTTCATCCAAAATCCTTATGTGAGACATGAACACTCATCTTCCTTTTTTTGGTGCGTTCTAAATATTGATAAACTCCTAGCATTGAGGCAGATAATATTGCAATGGAGGGATTCACCTAATCCTCCTACAATGCCCTCTATTAAAACATCTCTACAAATTCTCCAATGTTTTCTTTCATATACATGCTGTGACCATATCGCAACAGGTACATTCATGTTAACATGAATTACATGCAGTATTCTGAACAGTTTGGGCATTACCAGAACTTCCTTCCTGGGCCCAATGATTTCATTGAGCTCACAGCAATGAACATTACTTCTGTCAACAGCAGCAGCACATAGAGAGGTTTGACTACCACAAACCTTGGCAGACTTTTTGAGAGTCACCGCTGACGACTACTCGACTTTTTCTCCCGTCAGGTAGAGAATTATGAATTGATACACTAAGCCATTCTCATTGCGTAAGCATGCAGTACATGTTTCATTGACAAGAAATACGACCGTAATAAACACAGTCCCTTACAACAGTCCACTCTCACAGGGACGCCAACTGATGGGAGGGCTGTATCATTCAGCACAAGACCTGTGCGCCCCGTTGAGCATCTAGCAAAGTCTTCGTATTGATCTTGTCGGGTCTAAGTTGAGAGCCAGTAACCAATAGTTGCTAGTGTGTGGAATATCAATGTCGACCAACTTTTCAACTTATTGTCACCATCTTCTACTATACATGTATGAGGCATGATTTATAACCTAGCATTTACTTTACAAACTCACAAGCGATTCCAGTAGATTACGTTACCTCTCGGTAGTAGTCGGAGTTGATGCGAGCAAACACTGTCACTACGTCATAATAGACCTTATTTATTATATACTGCATATGCCTAACTCTCATTATATATTTTATTATATTATTATTTTAGCATTATTTATTAGTGTTCTTAGCTCTTACAATAAATGATGTCATTGCAGCTTAGTAGGGCACCCTATGTAAATAGAACATGTTGGGGTTTTTCTGCGTTTTTTTTCGAGGGCTCGGGTGCATCCCATTACGTGCATTGTTAGCTGCCTCGTGCTCCTGTTTTGCTCGCTACAGAACGTGCAGAAAAAAGTGCAGTTTTCCTTTAACATTGAAAGGGCGTGTTGACCTTGCTCCGGAGGCGTTTGTTACTACTTGAGCCGTCCGGAAAATAAGATCAGTTCTGCACATGGTCACTTCAGTCACTTTTCACTATTTGTTTCGACTGAGCTTCTGTGATGTCACTTTCTGTGATTTAGAGTACATATTTATATGTTTTAAATATCTGACCGTAAGTGGTAAATAATTACACTTTCAACAAAAGGACTACATAAATACAGTCATGAAAAACACAATTAGACCACCTTTGTTTCTTCAGTTTTTTTTTTAAAATACCTCATACAAATACAGGCTATTTAATTTGTTTGGACAAATAAAATGAGGATGACAAAAAATAGCTCATAAGTGTTTCATTTTTTTATAGCTATTGATAGCTATTGATGTAAGAACATCAGTGATTTTGGTTATTAGGAAAAAATGGAAATGAATTCAAATTACCTATTTTTGTTATTATATTTGTCAAAAATATTTTCCTTTAGTTGTTCCAGGCATTAAAATGGACAAGAAACTGAACAAACAAAATTGACCTAATCATTAAATATAGTAAATACAGATACAATAAACAAATATTAAAAAACGATAAGATGAGTGATGGATTCATCGGTGTACCAGAACCAAGAAATACAATCGATCCATCCAAACATGTCTTACTAGCAAATGTTTTTGGTGTATTTTTGTGCCACAAAACAATAAAATATTTTTTTTATACAACCAGGAAAGAGTGGCTTATAGTTCATCTACTTTGCACAATGCAGATTACACAAATCTAAATAACGTTGTGGGGGATGGCCTAACACAGAACTGCCCTGAAATAGAGCGACAAGCTGCCAACGCATTTTGAAAAAGCGCAGAATGGATCATGTTTCCAGTACAGGTTGAGTAGTGACAGCAGTGATAAAAAAAATACTTTGAATGACAGTCGCCATTTTCTTATACTTACAAAGCCCAAACAAATATACATACAAGCGCATGTGTGCCGCTACCTAGGAGATCCTGTATTTCTCCGGGGAGCAAATAAAGAAGAATGTAAAAATGCCACTGAAGAAAAAGGTAAAACTAAATGCTGGTTAATAGACTATTGCATCTGTATTTTCTGCTGCCGGTATTACTGATCAGCCTAGTGACAGTACCTCAACATTGCCCTTATATACCATTGTATCTGTAAACTTGTCATATTTGGAATTGTATCGGTTTAGACACATTTTGAATATGTCCTTAAAATATATCATACCATTCCACCATCAAGTTAATTTTACACTGTTTTAAGAAAAACAATAGAAGTATAAAGAAAGACCCATGGAATTTTCCAGGGACCCACTCAATTCACCACCTGCGGGTCACTACATTGAAAACCTATCAACATCACTGCTAACACTGATGCCTAGTGCTCGACTTTGCTCATCTAGTTAATTAAGTCAAAGACAAAAAAGGCCTGGGTGGAAACGTGAACATCACATAGACAAAATGTTACGTATTGTCCTGGGGATGCAGCAAAACCGGCAGCTAATGCCATGCTGTGGTTTAAAACGTTTTAGAACCAGTTGCTGCTACTTACTGAGGCACATCTGAGTACAGGACCAGAGAGCTCAAAACAGTGATGAGAAGTAAGTCCTGCCACCTTCAAACTAAAAGGAAAGCTATATTGCTGTAATGCAACTCACTTCAAACACCAGCTCACTTTCCTGATGGATCTCCATCAGCCACCCAGGGTGTAAAAACTAAAGTAGCTTTTAGTAACAGCTGAAGAAGCAGCAGCATTGCTCCTGGTTACCATGTATAATTAATCGACTGTTGCTGCTGGTCTTTGCTCGGTTTCTGCTCAAAGCCCCAGTTCTCCACATGCCTGTTACAGTCCTGCCCTGAACACCCGAGAGGGTGGATTTGGCCATGAATATTGGACGTGCATAGGTTATTCATGCCACTAATGTGTCTCCAATGTGAGAATCGATTCCATTATTGATTAAGTTATCCGTAGCAAGTCAAAAGTGAGAATGAACGTAGTGGTGATTGTTTTGTTGAGTACGAGCTACCACGTTTTCCTGGTGTTTACAGATGCAAATGCAGGAAATCAAAGCAGTCCTAATGTAACAGTGTTCAAGCCTCTGTGGGTCAAATTGTCACTTTGGTGCCTTGACCCAAATAAGAGTGAAGTTTGGGAGTTTGTTGGATGCTCGCTAAAGTGGCTGTGCAAAAGCACACCGAAAAACCTCATTACCTGACGTTTTAAAGAGCCGTGCTGGACAACGAGTTGATGCTGCAGATCTTAGATCGTCAGCTGGCGCTGCTGAACTCTCATTTAGTGAGGACCCATGTTGGAGCCCTGGCAGGTGCAGGGTTGTGTTACGTAGATACCACAGGCACACTAACATCACTCTCCGCCCCAATAAAGGCAGCTGTACATTTGGAAATCTGGTCAAAATCTAAAGTGACGTCTCTTGTTTTAGGTTTATTTAGATAGCTCTAAATAAAGCCGCTCGACCTTAGCAAGCATGTGCCTGCTCAGCCAGCACAACAGGATATCCAACAAATGCTGACTCAAGCAGTAAATGGGAAAAGGCTCTACTTGCACGTATGTTGTTTTTTTTGCCCTTGTGTTTCCTCCACTGCTACTTTCTGAAAGCATTTAAGTAGAGTGGTTCCACAGAAGAGTCAAGGACAGAGTTTGGTGAAAGTCACCGCTTTCCAATGTGTCATGTGCATCTATCCATTCAGCTTCAATAAAAGTCCTCGTGCTTGTGCGCGAGATGGGTCAAAATTCCCTAAAACAGAAACGGCGATTGGCCCTTTGTATCTGTGCCGATAAGGGGACTGCTGGACTGTGCCTTAAGTTAAAGATGGCCTCGTAGAGGGAATGGATGAGACGCAGCTGCCTACAGAGACGAGAATGACACAGGTGCTGGCTCACACACACACACACACACACATATTGACAAGAGGAGCAAACAGATGATCAATACAAGGAGAAGGCAACCCATGTGACTTCCAGTGTGCAAATGACGCAATGGGTCACTTGCTTGTCAGTCATCTATGTGTTGAAATGGACATTAGGAATGTCATTTGGGCCTACGAGCCTGTGACTCATGGAGTAAGCTTTCACACACCAATAAGCACCCAAGCAGGGTGATATTAGCCCAACACACATGGTGTGTGACTGCCTAGTTCAGCAGGCCTCACAATCAAATCCAAACACATCCATAGTAGTTAGGCCTGTGAAAGCAAGCAGGCTAACAGTAGCCGTGATCAGTATCATAATCATGATTATTTTCAGTATAGTGTCATTTGGATGCAGCAGGGCGCCACTGTCATCATCATCATCATCATCATCATCATCGAGACAGGGCGCTGACGAACGCTTTGGAGTCACACACGACCTAACCAAGCAGATCTCATCCCACAAGATACAGAATAGCCATCAACATTTCATTGCACCTACCTATTCCAGGAGCGGAGTAGATGAAATAGAGTGCCGATGTTGAGAGCGAGAACAGGAATAAAAGCCCAAGGTATGACCTTCTCCGGAACCGCAAATGTGTCGGCATTATACAGGCAGCAAAAAAAGCACACAGCGGCACGTTTGCGGTATTTATCGACACACACAACACACGCACAGCACACAGTGGCTCCAATGTGTCCAGGTGCAGCGCGGGGCTTTAACGATCCGAGCTGCTGTGGGGGTGTCGCTCTCTGCGGCAGCGTCGAGGCACCAGGCGGCGAAAGAGCTCCTGTCGATTTCCGCTGCAGGTTGGCAACAAGGAGAGGACCTCCGGCAAATCAGTCAAGTCATACAAATTCCATTCCGGGTGGGGTGGTTTAGGCTTTTCGCATCAGGCTTTGTGGCGACAACGCGATAAAACCCGGCCTGGTCTAGTTTTCAGCGAGGCACCATCATTTGTCTGACACGCTGTGTGTCGCTAATGGTACTCGGCCGCTCCTGTGCACTCCCTCCCCTCCCTGGCTGCCTGCCTGCCTGCCTGCCTGCCTGCTTGCTTGCTTGCTTGGTTTCTTTCTTGCCTCCCTTCCTGCCTGTGATGAACCTTTCCCGCAAAAAAATGAGCAGCAGCAGCACAAAGTGGGCGTAGACGCCGACTCACAGCGCAACACTGCAACGTGCCTTCAGCCTTTCATTGATGAAAGACCCCTCTTTCGTAAATCGAGTTAACGTTTGATTTGCATCACCCCAGGTTTATGAATTGACTGTAGTGGTTCACGCGTTCCTGCCGTCTATTACGTTAACATATGATCAAAACAATCAATGTTTAAAACCTCCTTGTACACGTTGGTGTACTTGTCTTCTGCCCCCTGGAGGTTAGCTTGTGCACTACAACCATTCTGACGTATCATAGGGCACAATCTAAAAGGGCACAATTCTGTTAACCCAGATCTGGCTGTGCCAGGGCTAAGTAAAGTGTCCTTTTGAACAGGTAATGGTGAGATTTTCTTTTACATATTTACCAATATGTCAAGAAGAACATTTACTATGTTGACCTATAATTATTCAAATGTTTGCATTTTTGCTTACGGGAAAAACATGCCGTAAATATGTGTCAATTTTGATACGAGAAATTTAGTTTTAAATCCCTCATTTACAATTGTACTTTTTTTCTTTCTGCAGTAAATATTATGTCTACCATAGTGCATAATACAATGTTTGGATTAATCAATTATATTGGATAATAATTATTTTAGATGGATAACAGACATATATTTTCTATGCTTTCTCTTTGAGTGACATAGAGGAGGTTAGGGTGGTGAAGTGGAAGATAAGTAGTGTACAGTATGTCCCAGTGCAGCACATGATGAAGAAAGCTCCATCTAGCAAAGAGAAGAAGGAAAATATTGACAAGAGGTTAGACGAGGAAAAAGAGGGTCCAAAAGTACCAGAGTCAACAAAGCATATTGAGAAGAAATATAAACAAAATGAATATCAGAATCAGGACATCATACCATCCATCCATCCATCCATCGATTTTCTTACGCTTATCCGAGGTCGGGTCACGGGGGAAGCAGCCTAAGCAAAGAAGCCCAGACTTCCCTCTCCCCGGCCACTTCGTCCAGCTCTTCCCGGCGTATGCCGAGGCGTTCCCAGGCCAGCTGAGAGACATAGTCTCTCCAACGTGTCCTGGGTCTTCCCTGAGGCCTCCTACCGGTCGCATCCTAACCAGTTAATCCAAAAATAGCTCAGAAAACCGATAATTAAAAAAAAAACTCTCCAATGAGGCGAGAATACCCATACTGTGGTGTGTGATACTGGGATAGAGTGAGCAAATCAAGCGCTCTTTTTCTGTGATGTGCAAACAGCCTGACGTCTTCGCCGCCTCTCCCGAGCTCACTTGTAAATAACATTGCGTCTATTACATTCAATAAGGTTTCAATGGAAGGCATTTTGCGTGCCAGTTATCATATTGCTATCAGTCCTGAGAAGCAGAACGTTATCGGTATCGCTAAAAAAAAAAAATAGCGTGTATCTCTAACGTAAGTAAAAGGGAGAGGAAAAGACACAAACAGATGCTGAAACGGATAGAAGTGTTGTCCAGACAAGGACTGAAGAAGAGGGTCCAACAGTGACACGGACAAACAAACAAAAGAGTCAAGACGGTAATCAGGATCAGTGGAGAAAGAGAGAATTTGAACATCCTGATGTTCAATTTGATGAGAATGCAGATGGAACCATTTACGAAAGGTCTCAGGTTATGCCATACACGTTTGTCCAGCTCTATGTCATTGACCAAATGGCACAGTTGTTACAGCCCAGGTAAACCTGACCACTCACCAAGGTCAGCTAAAACATTTGAATGGGAAGACGAAGACGTGCGTCATAGTTCCGAGATCAGCCATTGTGGAGATACCAGTTTCATGGCTGGAGTTGTTCTTCTGGATACGTTCACTGCCCTTTACCGGTGCAGCTTTAAAACCAAAAGATGGCACTTTTATATTTGGTGGCATAGTGTCGCCCTGGCCGCAGTGTGCACCTCTGCCCAATCAAGACCGACAAGTGTTTAACTACCACCACTTGGCAAAATAAGAGAAAGAAAATTATAAAGATAGCAGTTATAAAAATGTTGCTGCAGATATTGTTTTTGCGTTTACTTGTACGGCTTGGTTACCAGAAAAGTAACAGAAAAGGTCTACTATTTGAAAGAATATCGATGAAGACGTTACAGACAACCAAAGAGAAATGTTCCCGCTATGGTCATATTTGCATATAATGCCCTCCATCTCAAATATTATACTACACAAACCAAAAAATATGCAGTCTTTTTTGTACATTTTGTTAAAGGGTCAAAGCAAACTGAATTTTCCGTCAGGCATTTGAGGAGGCGGCCAGTGGTGAGGGTGGTGTACAACATGTTACTTGTGTAATATGTTCCATTTATAGAAGGAACTGTGCTTTTCCCTTCCATTAGGTGACAGGTTCCTTTTGCTGCATAGGTTGCCTAAGCAGCTGCAGTGGGCTACGACACTAATTTCTGACAGGAACAGGTTTCTTCTTCTTCTTAAGGTTTTATGGCGGTGGGCAATCAACAAACTGGTGCATTACTGCCACCAACTGATTAGGAGTATGGAACTTACTGGCCTACTTTGTGTGACTGCATACAATTTAATTAACAAACTTATATATAAAGTACTTAAATAACAACTTAAATCAACGACAACAATACTAATAACGATAAGTATATATAATCCCCCAAATAAACCTACAAGATTCTTTATTCTCCTAACTAACCCTGTTTCTTTCAAAAATTCCCACAAAATGTTCCCACTTTGACCTTGTGAGCCTGCCTTTAGTATATTCATTATATTGAACCTTTCTTTTTATCTATGGAGTTTTTGTATCATGTGTCTCCTTTGTGTATTGTATTTTTTGCATTGTACTAACACATGCTCAACCGTTTCCTCCTCCCCACAGTAGTCACAACCCCCCGTGTTGTGCTTTCCTATCAGGAACAGGTTTTGACAGCGGACTACCGTACAATGGCTTGTGGGAAATTGAGTACGTCAACGAAGAACCTATGGTTAAATGTCGACATTTGTAGAGTATAGACGTGATATTAGCTCTCATTTGTCACCAAAAATGGCTAAATATATATTTTAAAGTACAAAAACGGCACCAAAATGCATTGTTCGTATTTGTGTTTGCATGCATTCAATTATTTAAAACTACAACTCCCAGCAAAAGTGTAGTCAGGAATTGGGACTTTCATGGCAAAACATATATGGTTTTGTCGACATGGAATTAACGCTCTGTATTGACTACACATTTTCGCGATCTTGTTTGATCACACATTTATGATAATGGCTCGTACAATTTGGCACGTTTTGTTATTCAGTTTGTTGCATATTTGTTTGTGTGTATCAGAGGAAAGAACCGAGATTAAAGAGAATCTGTACGTGAAGGAGAGAGATGACACAGGAGTCGATCAACAGCCTACGGAAAACCATTTGACAAAACTCAAACATGACTCTCAAAGTGCACACGGTTTACCAGACCCACACAAAGATGGACCACTTGCCAGGTTTGGGCTATTGGCTTTGCATTCGGTGCTCTGTGCTAATGTAGTGTGCGCTACTACACACCTAGTCTTAAATGACCTTGTTGATACACTGCCACAGCAATTGATGACATTTATGATCTTCACTGTTTCAAATGTATCTCAGAGTTAATATAATGCAAAGTAACAAATGGTCAAAACAGTGGGTTGCTAAGAGCAGGTTTTACCTTCTTTAGGATGTGAAAATAGCATTTTCAATACCAACATGTTTCATTTTATTTGTTACCGGGTTCTAACACTATGTACTATTTATGGAGTAGCTTCTTTTTGTTTCTTCTAATACATATGGTATACTGTCTTGATTTTCTCCTTGTAGCAAGACTAATGACTCAGAGAACCACTCAAATGATTCCATCCACTCCACAACATCCCCAACAAGGCCAACTGCACTAGAACACCCAAATCCGAAGGCCATTCTTCCTGTGCAAACCGGGGTCAAGGCCCAAGAAGAAGAGCAGTCCAGTGGGTTGACCATATTTTTTAGCCTGCTGGTTATTGGTAGGTTGGCTCTTAAAAAAAAAAAAAAAAAAAAAAACATTCAAGCTTGGTTTAATTCAGTGGTTCTCAAATAGGTGGGACGCGGTGAACTGTCAGAGGGGGCGTGAGAAGCATGATGTACTATTAATATTAGTGTAAACCTGGCAATATGTCCAAAATGATTCTACTCAACGTGCAATTTGACTCTTGAATACACTTCACAGATCTCCATTTTATTGCATTTTCCTGCCTTCAGTTCCAAATTCAGTTTGTACAGATAAATACATATTATCAGTTGGCATAGTATTTCAAGTGGGGGGGAGGTGGGGGGAAACATTTCTGACCCTTGGGGGGTGTGACAGAAAATAACTCAGTACCACTGGTTTAATCTATTATCAGTCACACGGAGTGGTCTGGTTGTAGATCACTGTAATGAAGTTAAGTAATATATTGAATCACATTAGTAAACAAAGATGAATGTTATACAAGGGTATTTCAGACGAGATGTGGATATTATTCATATGTGGCTTTGAAGTGCTTCTTCTGTCTTCTTCTTGACAAATATAGTCTACCAAAAGACTCAACGTATTGATGGACCAAAAGCCAAACTTTGATAATGCTGTTTTTCCGAACCTCATATGTTATAGTTAGGTTTGAGCATTGATGGGAAGCAAGATTAACATTTAGATTTTTCCAGGATCGTTAAAATGTTTTAATTTAGACTTCTAGTTTTGATTCCCAGTGTGCTGACCAGGAAAATAACGGCGACTGATTAAACATTTCCAGATTCACGGTACATAAATAACAAGAGTGCCCGTATTTGATGCACTACATTGGACTTCCTCCAAGCAGTCACAATCAGGGAAGTCGGACAATAAATGACGTCTGTCTCACGTCATTGTAACCCTGGGTCTCAATATGCTCGCTGATGTTGTGGTTCGGTGTTTGGTATAAATAAGGACGGGAGCCATGGCTGCGGGATACAAGTTTATTCATGTACGCACAGCACGTCTCATTTATCAAGTCAAGAGACCTTTCAACCCACATGCCACACTTTCACCTTCAAAATAAGAGAGCTGTGCACCACATCTTGCACCCAGGTTAGTACATGTTTAAGTGCGTGCAGCGTCACACACGCACTAACATAAATAACCAACAGCATATGTGGAAAGGTTTTTGCCTGAGCTTTTACAGTATATTGAATGGTTTCATATTTATATACTTGTTGGAAATAGATATGTGAGAAATTCATAGTAAAAGTTGATTTTGTTTAAAATTTCACAGAAGTTCAGATATTTGATCATTCATTTTTATTTTGATGAAACTTTTTTTTTTTTCAAAATGACTTTCAAGCAGCTCTGCGTATTCTTTGACTTTTATCCTCTTTTAAGCAGTGAGTTTATTTTATGCTATGGATATGGACGCATCCTTTTTGTGAATTTCTAATGAAGATGAATAAATTATCTATTTATTCATATCGGTATCTAGTTTTTTCCCCATAATGAAAACTGATTTTGAAAATCGCTCTATAGTTGGACATTGAAATGTTTGCATGCCTAAGATGACACCTCTGTTTGTGTCCATAGAGTGCAAGCCCACCTCCTTTGCACTTCTGTGCTGAGGTCCGCTAGCTCCACGTTTACATCGCAGACACTAGCTGTTAGCCATGTTCTTTTGAAGCACAATAAGCAGCAGTCCCTGAATGTCACGTTCTTTGTCAGTGCAGTCCGCTCGTCGATTGTTCTTGGTAGTGAATTCACATTTACCATCATAATAGAAGGTACTGAAGGCTTGAAACGCTACTTCCTTGCTAGCAGATTGGCTTTGATCTTAGCCTCTGCTGCCTTGATACAGCATGAGTAAAAAAATCAAGTATTTCTCAGATGTTGTACAATGTTGTTTACAGCCATGCCGAGACGCTAATTGCTGATTCGGTGTATATGTTCGGTGTATATATATATATATATATATATACATATATACATATACATACATATATATGTATATATATATACATATACATACATATATACATATACATACATATATATATACATACACACACACACACACACACATATATATATATACATATATACACACACACACGATCAAAATCTTAAGACCAGTTGAAAAATTGCTAGAATTTACCTTTTGCTCATTTGGATCCTAATGAGGTTTTAAGTAGAGCTACAATGTGCAAAAGCAAGAAGGGGGAATGTGACAAAAAGTCCATCCATTTTCTATACTGCTCATCCTCATTAGGGTCGCGGGTATGCTGGAGCCTATCCCAGCAGACTTTTGGGCGGGAGGTGGGGTTCACCCTGGACTGGTCGCCAGTCATTCACAGGGCAGACATACAAACATTCACACTGACATGTTTTTGGAATGTGGGAGGAAACCGGAGTATCCGGAGAAAACCCACGCACGCACGGGGAAAACATGCAAACTCCACACAGAGATGCCCACTCCTGACTGTGAGGCCAACATGCTACCCACTCATCCACCGTGCGGCCCACAAAAAGTACTTTGAAAGAGTAATTTATTGAAAACAACAGTCAAACGGAAATAGGTTGTTTATCAGCTGATCAAAAGTTTAAGTTTTTTGGCAGATGGGGTTTGTCACATGGTGATCCAGATGTATTTTATCATTGTATGCACTTTCCCTTGTACTCCAGGTATCTGCATTATATTGGTTCACCTGCTTATCAAGTTCAAGCTGCATTTTCTTCCTGAGAGTGTGGCTGTTGTGTCCCTTGGTGAGTAACATGGCTATTCTACATAGTATTTCCAAGTAAATGGTGTTAACCCAAATTTGACGAAGCTTTCACAATTATTCTTCTTTTCATTTTTGTCCTGTTTTCCTTGAAATAGCTTCCCTGTTTAAAAATTACTGTTTTATATTACAGCTAAAATTAACTATAGGGCCCGGTCGGGCAAAGCCCGAAAAGGTAACGTGGGTCCCCCCTCCCATGAGCTCACCACTCGTGGGAGGGGCCAAAGGGGTCAGGTGCAAAAAGAGCTGGGTGGCGGCCGGAAGCAGAGGCCTTGGCGGTCCGATCCTCGGCTACAGAAGCTAGTTGTGACAGGCGGGTTGGTGCAGCATCCGCATCACTGCAGACGCTGCACCGGTCTGTCGTGGTGAATAGAGAGCTGAGCCGAAAGGCAAAGCTCTCAATTTACCAGTCGATCTACGTTCCTACCCTCACCTATGGTCATGAGCAGGACAAAGGACAAGACCGAAAGGACAAGACCGAAAGGACAAGATCGCGGGTACAAGCGGCCAAAATGAGTTTTCTCCGCAGGGTGGATGGGCTCTTCCTTAGAGTTAGGGTAAGAAGCACTGAACGCCTCGGCATACGCCGGGAAGAGCTGGACGAAGTGGCCGGGGAGAGGGAAGTCTGGGGTTCCCTGCTTAGGTTGCTGCCCCGTGACTCGACCTCAGATAAGCAGAAGAAGATGGATGGATAAATGGATGGATGGCTAAAATTAACATGTTACCTGAATCCACTACAACTTTCTGAGTTTAGATCATATTCCAGCTCATTGTTCATCTGTGACGTAGAACCCTTTTAGGTGACCGTGATGGCTCACATTTTTTTTTTTCAAATGGAGACACTTTAATTTTCCTATCTGCAAAACCAAATGGCAGACTCACGCAAACATAAAGTAGATGGTGAACATCGGGGAACATTTTGTAGCTAAAGAAAGGCCTCTGGAACCCAAGGGGACTAGAGTAGAGCTTAGAAAGTTTAAATATTGAATTTCTTACGATAATTAGCAAATGCTGTATTGTCAAAAAGGTTGAGTCATGCGATATGTCGAATGGTACTTCCCTAAATGGCCATTTCTGTTACCTATAGCGTATATATGTTTTTCCTATGTTTCACTTGACTCACATCTGTCTTGACCCCAAAGTCCTTCCTCTTCTATCTCCTGCCAGCAATGAGATGTTGCAGTCTTTGGAACAGGGCTCTGCTAAGGAGAGATAACAATGGGCTAACAAATCTGAGAAACACTGCTTTTCCTTCCTTATCTCTTCTCCCTCATCCACTTATTGTCTTCCTTACCATCCCTCTCAATTGGTCCTGCTTGGATGTCTGTAACTCTGTAAATACTTTGATGCTTACACTTATGTATTCTGTCTTATCTTGCTCTAAATGTGCCTTTTACAGATATTTGTGTTTTTGCTGAACCACATAATGAGTGCCCACGAAACCCTTAAAGACAGAAACCAGACAGTAGCTACATGAGTGGAGTATATAATATACAGTGGAACCTTGGTTACCGTCATCATTTTGTTCCAGAAGGTCTGACACTTAACCGAAACGGACATTAAGCAAAACAATTTCTCTAATGCGAAATAATGTAGATCTAATAAATCCATTCCAGAAAGGCAAAAATCTTAACAATTTTACATGCAGAAAACAATTTGAAATGCATATAAATACATATAAATAACACATAAAGGGGATAAATGAGCATTTAATGTTACTTCAGGTGTTTCGCTACATGTATACTGTCTATACAGACCAATTGATCAAAATCTTAAGACCAGTTGAAGGTAAATTCTGGCAATTTTTCAACTGGTCTTAAGGTTTTGAGCAATTGCTAGAATTTACCTTCAATTGGTCTTAAGATTTTGATCAGGGGTGTACAATAGCTTGTTTTTTACAAACATATTGACCACAATTAGTTAGAAAACATTTTAAAATATGATAAAAAAAACTTTGCTTTGTTTTGATAAGCATGCACCAGAATTGCCTGTTTACCTTGGTGGCCCCTGCAGATGTGGGACCATATAACACGTCATGTCCCATTAATAATGATTTATTACGGCTGCAAATTGTATACACCTGTGCTGTCATAACCGAGGACAGATTTCTATAAAAATATATTTTGTCAATTGTGTTATTTTGAAATAAATATATTATTTAACAATTCATTCCCCATATATTCATATTACTCTAAAACAGACATCAAATTAAATTTAGGTTTATGTCAAATAGTACAAAAATGTTGTACTTTTGTACTAGTCACACAGTACTATTGGACTAAATAGGTCAGGTAATAAAGGGGGGTTAACATTTTAGACTCTTAAGTGTTCTCAGCAACTTTGCCAATAAATTTATGTTTTGCAATGTTCTCTGTTTATATTCTGCTGGTTGTTGAAAAAAGCTAAATAAACTAGCAATATTTAATGAATTATGTATTTATCATTTGTCAATAGAAATGCAGAAGCTAGACAGCAGCGACAGTCCAATAGAGCCCACCACCACAGCTTCAAAAAAATTCTAGTACTTAGTATTTAAGGCCTAATGATGTTTTGTGATTAAAAAAAAATTGGTATTGTACGCTTGCATATTGTATGCTAACCGGTGAATGCATGCAAAATGGTGGCGTACATTTAGTTTTTACATTAACTGAAAAACATACCAAGCGGTGTGGACACCGAGGTTTCACTGTAAACAAAACAAAATATTAGTTCTAATAATCTGTTCGTTTTAATCACCTTCCTTAAATTTTTTGCTTTATATAGTTCAGGATTTAAATAGTGGTACTATTTTTTTCGCCTGTGTCTTCTTCTGTTCTTTTAGGAATTCTAATGGGAGGATTCATTAAGGTCATTGAGTTCCAGGAATTGGCGAATTGGAAGGTAAAGTTTGACTCATCATCTAGATAAGGTGTGTCTATGTACAGCATTGTTTAATATAATCGCAGTCCAAAGTGACTAACCAGATTATTTACTGTTATTAGTATATTTTTTATTGTTACAAATCAAACACATTACCAGCAGGTGCAACAGAAAAATAAACAAAACCCAGCATTCATGATTTGCACGCTCTTAAATCTGTTCAATCTGGACTTAGTTGAAAGGGGTGTGTTAAAAAAGTAGCAGTGTCTGCCATTGACTTTACGAAATCAAAACATTTGTACAAACCTTTTTATTTCTAGGTTTTGGCAATCCTGTGAGTTACTAAACTAATATTTACTTGTATGGTTGCTTCACATCTGTGTGGAATCAAGCATCTTGTGACACCTTTCAGCTGTCATTTTACTCCCAAGATTCTTTAACAACATTCCACAATTTACATTTCTTGGTTTTGCTTCAGAAACAGCGTTTTTGATGTCACCCCCCAAGTTCTTGTTTGGATTAAGGTCCAGGGATTGGGCTGGCATTCATTTTGTTGGTTTGGAACCAATATTTTGCTGGTTTACTAGTGTGTTTGGGGTCATTGTATTGTTGAAACACCCATTTCAAGGGCATGTCCTCTTCATCACAAGGCAACATGACCTCTTAAAGTATTCATCCATGATCCCTGAAATGTGATAGGCCCAACACCATGGTAGGAGAAACATACCTATTTCGTGATGCTTGCACCACCATGCTTCACCGTCTTCACTGTCTACTGTGGCATGAATATAGAGTTTGGGGGTCTGTCTGCCGGTCTTGGACCCAAAAAGAACAATTTTGCTCAGTCCACAAAATGTTCCACCGTTTCTCTTCAGGCAAGTTGTGTTTTTTGGCAAACAGCAACCTCTTCTGCAGATTTTTTATTTATTCTGCCTTTTTAAAAAATTAATTCTGCCTTTTTTTTATTAACAGAGGGATTTTGCAGGGGATTTTTGTAAATTGATTAGCTTCTCACAGACGTCTTCTAACTCTCACAATACTGACAGGTAACTCCAGACTGTCTCTGCTCATCCTGGAGCTAATAATTGATTGAGCATTTGGCATTCTGGTTATTTTTTTATCCATTGTAATAGTTGCCTTCCGTTTTCTGCCACATGGTTTTGCTCTCCTTTTTAAGGCATTGGAGATCATTTTTGCAGCCAAAAGAATTTTGCATCTGAACACTGATCACTGATTGGACTGCTATTATTTTGAACACTACTGTATCTGCATTAATGGTCCATTTTGTATTGACAATTATTGGTGTATGGTGTCTGTAGGAAGGTAACAATATGCATTTTTTTTATACAGTGAGGGGAAAAAAATATTTGAACCATAGCTGATTTTGTAAGTCAAAAAAATTCAGAAAAATGCGTTTCAAAAAGAGTTATAAATTACTTTGCATTTCCATGAAGGAAATAAGTATTTGATCCCTCTGAAAAACATGCTTCAGTACTTGGTGGCAAAACCTTTGTTGGCAATCACAAAAGGTCAGCCGTTTCTTGTTGTTGGGCACAAGGTTTGCACACATCTCAGGGGGGATTTTGGCCCACTCCTCTTTGCAGATCCTCTCCAAGTCATTAATGTTTCGTGGCTGATGTTTGGCAACTCGAACCTTCAGCTCCCTCCAAAGATTTTCTATGGGATTAAGGTCTGGAGACTGACTAGGCCACTCCATGACATTAATATGCTCCTTCTTGAGCCAATCTTTTGTTGCCTTGGCTGTGTGTTTTGGATCATTGTCATGCTGGAATACCCAACCACGACCCATTTTCAATGCCCTGACTGAGGGAAGGAGGTTCTCACCCAACACTTGACGGTACATGACCCCATCCATCCTCCCTTTGATGCGGTGCAATTGTCCTGTCCCCTTGGCAGAAAAACACCCCCAAAGCATAATGTTTCCACCTCCATATTTGACAGTGGGCTTGGTGTTTTTGGAGTCTTAGGCAGCATTCCTCCTCCTCCAAACACAGCGAGTTGAGTTGATGCCAAAGAGCTCAATTTTGGTCTCATTTGACCCCAACACTTTCACCCAGTCTTCCTCTGAATCAGTCAGATGTTTAGTGGCAAACTTCAAACGGGCCTGTAGATGGACTTTCTTGAGCAAGGGGACCTTGCGACCCTAGCAGGATTTCAGTCCTTCACGGCGTAGTGTGTTACCAACTGTTTTTGTGGTGACTGTGGTCCCAGCTGCCTTGAGATCATTGACAAGTTCCTCCCGAGTGGTTCTGGGCTGATTCCGCACCGTTCTCATTATCATTGAAACTCCACGAGGTGAGATCTTGCATGGAGCTCTGTGGGAAATAATCCTCTTTCACATAATTGGTGTATAAATAATTTTTGAAAATGAGTCAGCCAATAATGTGCCATTGCTGAGTGTCTCTGCTGTCCAATGATCGGCAGATTAATCATGGAATAAGCTAAATAGAAGTAGGTGGCAACACTTTATATTGACTTTATATTGTTTCTATAGGCTACAGAGATTCATGTTTACATTTTCTGCTGGTGGTGTCCCTTGGGATTTTTGGAATGGAAAAAGTGTGCCTTGGCTCAAAAAAGGTTGAAAAACACTTAATTAGATAACTTGCTTCTTGAAATCAACACATATCAGGTTTATATCACACTGTAAAGTCCCCACTGACTATCCTACTATGTAATCCACAGCAAATATCCCACAACTAACAATCGTGTGTTGTGGCTTTGCTTTAAATTTTGTTGTGTTCTTTGTTCCTTTCTTTTTTGCCCACTCAGCCTTGTTGTGCCTGCTGTTTTTTTCATTAATCTCAAATCTGGGCTGCTGTTAGCTGCTCATACTGTTTCTTGCAGGCTGTGTTTTTTGAAGCACCTATAACTCCAACACCCCCATTTTGTTCTGGCACTTGCTGCCTTTAATTAACATTCCTTGTTCTCTGTAACTGAGGGAAAAGATGAATGAATAAGAGACGAGAGAGATAAACAGAAAAGGGAGGGGAGGTTGTGTCAGTGTTTCATTCAGTGTTTTTTGTTTTTGTTTTGTTTTAACCTTGCCGCTCTTGAGATTCTGTAGAAACGTTGAGCCCAGAAACATGAGACCTCAGAGCTCAATCACACTTCAGAACCTATATTCTGAACCTGGCAAATGATACTTGAATGTACATCCATTCTGACAGGCTTATATCAGAAACGTCATCATTAACTGTTGCTATACCACATTGCCAAGTATGTATAATAATTATTATGTGCCTACAATATGCTGCAGTCTTTGCATACTCACAGTTTTTTGCTAAGGGGCCCCTTTAGAGATCGTATACAACTGATGATTCACAGCCATTATCTCTGACCGATTTGGTTTTGAGAGAGCCCTAAAGAACACAATGCGCTCTGTAACCTAACCTGTGTAATCAAAGAGTTAACACAGCCAGCAGCAAACTATGTCAAAATAATTTATTGATCTTATATACGTTTCACCAATACAGCAAATCTGTAATGTATCTGCAGTTTGTTCACCCCAATGATTTTCTTTCATGGTCTTTTAAAAAAATGTGGGTTCAAACTGGATACATGCTTTATGCTTCTAGCTACTATCAAAGCAAGTGCCCTGCAACTCCCTGCCAGCATGTTTCCAAAGCTGGCCCACTTTACTAATCTATCAGGCCTTCAGCATCTCTACACAAACCAGCAAGGGTGAACTGACCCCTGAGGCAGCCCCATCCGTTCAGGCTTTACCCTAGCCTTTCACCACCAATCTACTTTCTTTGCCCATTCTTGTCAACTTTTTCATCTGAAGTTGTCTTCCCCACAGTCTGTCATTAAAAATAAGAGTTTTCTGAATTCTCTCTCATACGCCTTGAGTTTAAAAGATGTAAAAAGTACCTACAGCAACCATTTTGAGCAGAACACATGCTAAACTACATATACAGTATACTCTAATAAAATAAATTACTAGGGTTGTAAAATACATAGCAGGTTGCAGTAGATTAGCTTTATGTTCATGCTTAAAGAGCTACAGTTAATTTTGATCTGACAAATCATAAGTAAATTTGATCAAATGCAGAATTACTACATCTTTCACTTGGACATTAACACAGCCGCAGCTGTTGAGTGACAAGCGACACTGGGAACACTGAGGTAGGTTGTATTGCAAAGTTTATGGTGTGCATAACTTAATCTGTTATTATTATGTTATAGACCTACCTCTTGCACTGCCACTTCAATAGTATTTTCACTATCATTCACAGTCATGCCATAGTCCATCTTCTGATAGACTTCTGGATGACCTGTTCCCGCAAAACATCTTTTCTGTAAACAAGAAATATTGTCACATTTTGGTCTTGTGACACCCCCAGTCAAATCATTTACATTGACAGAGGTCTAATAAATTAGTTGTGGCTTAGTAGTGGGCTAATGGGTTTGTGACCACTTTGGTGTGTTTTAAGCCTCAAGGGCCAGCATATACCTTCTCAATAGAGCTGTTCCACGTCGCAAAACATAACTGATGCAGGCAGACCAGTTTTAATTGAGGCTGGGAGTCTCTGGGTACCTTACGATACATTACAATTTGCAATACAGGGCTCACGATAACTATAAAAAATAATATTGGCGCTGCGATAGGGTGAAACCAAAAACAAACAAAATAAGTTTCATAAATTATGTTTTGCCTCATAATTTAACCATAGCACAAACAGCATGTATTCCAAAATTTATGACACTGTTTTAGTGCAACGTACCTGTAAACAAGATTAAGTGTGTGACCAAGTGACATTATTTTAAACTCATTCAGGCAACACAAAGCTTCATGTCTCTCAAGTAAATCAAATAAGTAGATGCATAACAAAAATAAATATTTAGTGTGGTATAGTAGTAGTGTCGTTATAACCAAAAAAGAGAGAATAACCCGGATATGGTTGAGCAGAATGAGAACAATGTTGACAAAAAAAGACGTAAACTAAAACATTTCTTGATCGAACAAGGTGGTTCTTCATGTTTGCCGCTGTGTTGTGAGGAGGTGTCATTAAGCCAGTAAAGTAGTTCTGTGGTGTAACAATAATAGTAAAAATGTCGCTCTAGCTTGATTAATATGCAGGTCATTTTATGTAAATGGAGCATTGTTTGTGGGTTTTGGAGTTGTTCTTCAGAAGGCTTTGTAGCCTAAATAGTTGCATCCCTTTACATGCATTATTAACTCTTTATTGCTGCGTTTTATATGTTTAGAAAGAAAAGAGACGTGTGTTCAAGTCTCACGTTAGGATTGTGGATGAATTCCAAAAAAGGTAGATTAAAAAGTGTGTTTTTTTAAATTGTCACTCCACCCACACCCCTTTCCAGAAAAGCACTACAACCATCTCTAACCAACAAACAACAACGAAGACATACCCGTAACCTTGCACAACTTCTTCTTGGTGCAGGTATTAAAAAAATACAGCTATTGGCCTCATTTCACTACAAGGGGTCCGTTTTCCATCTCTGTACTCCATTGGTGTATTGTGCCTGGAGCTGATGACTGTAGTCTGTGTTCAAAGCCATCTGCTTGTGGGGTCATTAGGGCAGAGAGGCTCTACCAAGCTGTCAAGACTGCCAGCCTATAACACAAAGAGATATATTGTTGACTAGATGGACTAAATATGGACTGGCCTTCTTTAGTTTTTCTGACAGAACTGATATAATATCGCCTCAGCCACCACCCAGAAATAGATCTTGCCTTCATAAGCTTATAATGCACACAGTGTATTGAGTTTAACATGCACTAAGTGCTACTAACTATCCTTTGCATGCCGTTTGTCTGATACTGCTATAATTATAGATTAGATTTACATCTACCTTTATGGTGGGTATAATTCCTGGACACATAATGCATGTGTTTTAGATCCTTGTGTGCGCGTTCGTATGCTGCACATACAGTACACAGTTTTATGCAAGAACAAATGTACATCATGCACAGGCTTACGGCAAGCAGAGGGCAATGCACGGGCACATGATGCCTACGCCTGACCTAGGAAGCCGGCCCATTTAGTTGGGATGCAACAATGATTTCATTATGTCACTGAAATAATCGGAAAGCTAAGGACAGAGGAGGTGTGTGTGAGTGAAGATTATACCGAGGAGGGAATTTATAGCATGTCTGTTTGAATGCATGCATGAATTAGCTGGCAGGCTGGCATTTCCCCAATGAGCGTAGTGTGTGTGTGCGCGCCAGTCACCCGGAAATAAACATGCTAACATGCCTCGTCAGATAAAGCATGGCTACTTGCAGTGGAAGCTTGACTTTTTTTCCTTGTCCAAAACCAAGCAATGAAGTCAACTGATGATTCATGTCACCAGTCTAAAGAATGTCTAAACTTACTATCAGCGTTTGAGAATCTTGTGATTAATATTCTGTGCTCATAAGCATCAAGGATACAACACAATATGTACATTGTGAGAACAACTGTGTGGAAATAAAACAGTTCAGTAAAATAATATGTTTCCTCTTAAAATGAACTTCCTAAAAATGTTTTTTTTTACCCTCCTTTTAAACTTGGTGTTTTTTAATTTCAGTATGTTAAAATCTACATTCAAACTAATTAGCATATTGAGTTTCTCTGAAGTACAGCGATGGTTGTTGGCCTTTGGTGAGCTCTACATTTTTATCTGTATATTATTTTATGTTATTTTATATGTATATATCTTGACTTTTTAAATGTTAATTATTTCTTATTTTTGTGCGTATTGCTTTCAAAAAGGAAGAAGAAATGTTCCGACCCAATATGTTCTTTCTCCTGCTGCTGCCACCGATCATCTTTGAATCTGGATACTCATTACACAAGGTACAGCAGCATACAGACTTTTCAACTGAGACTGTGCTTTGTCTCATTTTAGATGTTATGTAATTAAACTTTCATAGCAATTGCACTACATAGAAATCATATCATGAATACCTACATGCTTCCATGTGCATTTAGGGTAACTTCTTTCAAAACATTGGCTCCATCACCCTGTTTGCTGTGATTGGCACGGCTATCTCTGCCTTTATAGTTGGAGGAGGCATCTACTTCCTTGGGCAGGTAAGGTGTGCTCAGGCAATCAAAAAGGCATGATGAATAAATAAAATCATTCACAGCAGCCCTTTGCAGTGCAGACATGTCCTTAATAATAATAATAATACTTTCACTTTAAAGTGGCAGAATTGGCATTTGTGACATGTATTTAATCAAAGGCAATGCATATTGCCTGTCATTATCTTATTTTATTTCTGCAACAAGCCACATTCCTGCAAGGACAAAAACGTTTGTAGGGTCCCCAGACAAGTATGTAGTACTACAGATTAGTAAATTCGCGTTGGACTTAAAACAAAGTGGGTTCGTTTTACTGTTCTAATCGTGTTACTTTGATTTTCCATTATGTTATAATTATAAGATGGGTTGTGGTCCCAAAACATTTGAGAAACCCTGGTAATAGATGATTATAATTTCATCTTCTTGTTGCAATATGTTATTTTCCCCCTCAGGCGGATGTGATCTACAAGATGACCATGACAGATAGGTAAGTATTGTCTTACAATAATAATAATTATTATTATGTTTATCTATAGATTATATATATCTAAACTTGCTTTTCCTCTGCTGAAGTTTTGCATTTGGCTCACTCATCTCAGCTGTGGACCCGGTTGCAACCATAGCCATCTTTAATGCCCTCAATGTGGATCCTGTCCTAAACATGTTGGTGTTTGGTGAGAGCATCCTTAACGATGCAGTCTCTATCGTCCTCACAAAGTAAGAGTCTCTTCCTCTGAGGCTTTTGAACTATGTCAGGAACACGTTGGCACATTATTTGCTCATGCTTGATGTACACAGTTTGTTACAAAAGGAACTGTCAGGATAAGAGCAGACATTATGAAAGGCTCAGGGACAGTGATGGCGGCTGTCCATGCCCATATAAGAACAAAGAAAACTAAACTAAACAACATGGCTCTGTGTGTCCGCTATATACAGTAAACAAGGACCAAAGTGTTAATTAATTATCCATATATTGGCTTCCAAAATAAAAGCTGTCTTTTTTTGCAATTTGAGTCAAGCTTGTAAATATTCATATAATGGTTGCATTATCTACGCCTGATCATTGTTAGTTTCTTTAATATGCCCAACCCATAGCAGCTTTCCAGTAATAGTCAAGATTGTGTTCTCTCGGTTAAAGAAACATGTCCACGCATGACTACAAAAAAATCTGGGTAGATTTAGTAGTAGTTGTCCAGTTGATTGTCCAGTACCCTCTTGTCTTGGTGGTTGTTATTTATTAGAATTTTGGAAGAACTAGTCTGTTCTAAGCAATTATGCCTACAAAAACATAACATCAGCAACAGTTTAAATGGAAGATTTGGTAGATCACTGGTATAGCCGTATAATTATTAAAAAACATACCAGATAGGTTATTACGTTTTTATTGCTGCTGTTAGGTCTTGCTGTTGAAAGTGGTTTAGTAGTCTGTCAAATCTGACTTAAAGCCACAATGCTGAGTGACATTTCAGAGAAAGGTATTTTAGATAATTTCGTTCTTTAAGTCATTAAAAGCCTGATGTGATACAACTGAGTTCTGTGTGTAAACAAGGTTTTTATGGTGAGTTTATAATTCACTATCCTTTGCGTCTGTGCTGCACATTTGAATCGTGGAGTTTGTCTGCCCTCTAGAGTCAGGAGAAGGTATTACTAGTCTTCGTCAGTATTTATTTTCATTTGTTTCTCTGTCTGGTCTTTGCAGCACAGCAGAGGGATTCTTTTCCCGCTCAGACACAAGCATGGTCACAGGTTGGGAGACATTTTTGCAGGCAGTGGGTTATTTCCTCAAAATGTTTTTTGGTTCTGCTGCCTTGGGGACACTCACAGGACTCATCTCTGCTCTTGTATCCACAAAGTTTGGGTGTTGATGTATGTCTACCATTACCACGTCTGTGTGGATCAGTCCTATTTGTATTCCCTAACTTGCTCAACAGTTTCTAAAGCACTTTGACTTGAGGAAGACCCCCTCACTGGAATTTTGCATGATGATAATCTTCGCCTACCTCCCATATGGCCTGGCGGAGGGTATTAAACTGTCTGGTAGGTGCACACCTAAATGATGAGTGACAATATCTTTTGGTGAAGAATTTCCACATCTTTATCTGACCTGCACCGCTCTCCACTCACAGGAATTATGTCCATCCTCTTTGCCGGCATTGTGATGTCTCATTACACCCATCACAACTTGTCTCCAGTCACCCAGATCCTCATGCAACAAACGCTGCGCGCAGTTGCCTTTATGTGTGGTCAGTAGATTCTCAACTTTTTACCTGCCCCCAGTGCTTATTACAATTATATTACTGTAGATGACAAAGTTTGACTTCTCCCTCCAGAGACGTGTGTATTTGCCTTCCTGGGTTTATCCATCTTCAGCTTCCCTCACAATTTTGAAATATCATTTGTCATTTGGTGCATTGTAAGTACTTTTGGTGTCATTAATTGCAGTTATCTGTGCTGTTTGCCCGTTAATGAGAGCATGACTGGTGTTTGTTTTTCTATAGGTCCTGGTTCTTCTGGGCCGTGCCGTAAACATTTTTCCTCTCTCATTCCTACTTAATTTTTGCAGAGACCACAAGATCACACCTAAGATGATGTTCATCATGTGGTTCAGCGGTGAGATTATTCAGTCAACATTGTATGTTTAAATAATAGTGATAATAATGGAGTAATGGTAATAATCTGTGGGTGTAGGAAGCCTCACAATTAGGCATCAGCCACAGTCCTCTTAGAGGGAAATCATGTTCGTCCTTGTTTCTCATAAAAAGGCCCTTGTTGAAGATAGTTAACCACTCACCCAACCTCTCAATGACGTATTGTTGTTACTGCTTTGGCTTTCGGGCATTTGTGGTCACATGTAAATATGTTCATCCCCTGGGCTATCATATGAGCTATTTCGGTCAAAAGTCAAGGTGTGGCTAGACATTTTGCTGAACTTATAAGTTCATGTGTGTCAATTGCCACATGCTTATATGTCTTGTAGATGTAGTTCTGCAGGTCAGACATATGTTTTGTACGTCCCTCACCACGTCGTAGTTTGAATTTCACGACTCGCAGCACCAAGTGTACATATTTCTTGCCTAAAGAGAGCATTGTCAAGCATAAAAATAGCTAAATGAACTAAAATACAAATACAGCAGTACCTCACTTATCGTCTGCTTCAGTTAGTGCATTTTTTGGTTTACATCCCAAAAATTTGCTAAAACTTGGCTTTGGCTTGCGTTTGCTCACTTGGTTAGCATGCAATTGGGGCCCATAACAAACTGTCTGTGCACGGTTTGTTTTTGCAGCCATCTTAGGGCACGTCCCAAGACAAAATCTTGCGATATATAGTTCACTCTCAGCTACGGCAGCCTGGAAGGCACATAGAGTATAGGTAATTCAATTAAATGTTAAACCTAATGGACCCTGACGTTGAAGACTTCTGTAAGTGCATTTTTTCAGTGAGTGTGACAAACTTTAAAAAAGCTGCTGTCACTCCAAAGGAGCTAACTTCAAGGACGCCGTCCATGCCCCTCTCAGTAGGATGCACTGGAATCTGTCTGTTGATAAATTTAAAGCAAGTACAGGCTGTATAAAAAAAAAAAAAAGTTATATCCACTATCATCAGGCATGGCAAATTTTTGCTGACAAATGTGCCGCAGTATAAAGAAAAATGGTGTTAAATGTGAACTTCTCAATTTCACATGTCATGCTTGTGACATTACTGGAATGAAATCCGTGCATGTTAAAAAGCCTTTAATAGACTGATCTGAACAGATTTTTTGTGCAATAGTAACATTAATAGTAGTGTTATGTAACATCTCAAAAAAGGGGTAGCAAGCCCTCCAAGCATAATCATCTGAAGTGATGTTAAATGTTAATTTCTCCATGTCACGTTTGTGGCTGGGGTTTTTTTTAATGGAAAGCTGCATGGTGGAATCAAACTATGGAATGGATTAAGTAAAGAACTAAAACAATGCTTTACTTTGAGTGACTTCAAGAAACATTACAAACAGTTGATGTTTACAAAATACAAGTAAGAAGAGTCGTGAAATATTGTGTACATCCAAGGCCATATTACTTCATTCCTTGGAGAGTAAATTTTATGTCTGTTGACTGTCAATGCTATGTTTGTTATTATCACGTAATACTTGTACTAGGAACTTTTCATTCCTATTGAAAACATTGTCTGTACTACAACAATGTTTTGTTACAATTGTTATACACCACTCAACACTATTATCACTATTATTATTATTTATTATGAGTATCATTCATCAGGAGGGCAGTATAATTTATTTACCATGACAAGGTACTAAACTACTATTTAACACACTGTCACATTACCTTATTTATGCATTCAAACTTAATAACTGCAGGAAGTCTACCAATGTATTGAAATAGGGGAGACCCTACAGGGATGGGATTTAATAAGCTTTGCTTCTTCCTACTCCTCTTGGCATTGTGGAACTGTCAAGTGTATTAAGTGATGTATTCCAATGTAATTTACATGCATGTTCAAACAAAATTAAACCATTACCATTACCATTTTACTGCCATATGAGTGCAATAACAGGGATTGCCCTCCAAACATAATCTCCTCTCCTTCCCTGTCCCTTTTTTCAAAACTAGGTAAAAATGATGTTAAACATTCAGTTGTCCATTCATTTGTCATGTGTAATTATAATTGCATTATTTTCGTCATGTAATACGGTAATTATTGCTTATAAAATGTGTTATGATTTCTGAGTGTCTGGAATGGATTAATTTGATTTACTATAGAAAAATTTGCTGCTTGAGTTAGTCTGTTTTGGTCAAAGAAGGAGCAGAGGAAGGTGTTTCCGTAAGAGGAGAAAGAAGAGGAATGTTAAAAGTCTAGGACTGAGAGCAGGGACTTTGAATGTTGTAACTATGACAGGAAAAGGTAGAGTTAGTTGACATGATGCAGAGGAGGAAGGTAGACATATTGTGTGTCCAGGAGAACAGGTGGAAAGGTAGCAAGTCTAGAAGCTTAGGAGCAGGGTTCAAGCTGTTCTATCATGGTGTAGATAGGAAGATAAATGGAGTAGGGGTGATTTTGAAGGAGGAGTTTGCTAGCAATGTTCTGGAGGTAAAAAAGACTGTCAGAGTGATGAGCCTGAAGCTAGAAATCAAAGGTGTGATGTTCAATGTTGTTAGTGGGTATGCTCCACAGGTAGGATGTGAGATGGAGGAGAAAGAGAAATTCTGGTCAGACCTGGATGAAGTGATGCAGAACCTCCCTAGAAGTGAGAGAGTTGTCATTGGTGCAGACGTCAGTGAACATGTTGGTGCTTGAAACAGAGATGATGATGAGGTGATGGCCAGGTTTGGTATCCAGGAGAGGAACCTTGAAGGACAGATGGTGGTTGACTTTGCAAAAAGGATGGAAATGGCTGTAGTGAATACTTTCTACCAGAAGAGAAAGGAACATAGGGTGACCTATAAGAGTGGCGGTAGGAGCACACTGGTAGACTACATCTTGTGTAGAAGGTGTAACCTGAAGGAGATCAGTGACTGCAAAGCTGTGGTAGGTGAGAGTGTAGCCAGACAGCATAGGATGGTGGTGTGTAGGATGACTCTAGTGATGAGGAAGATGAAGAGGGTAAAGGCAGAGCAGAAATGGTGGAAGCTGAAAAAGGTAGAGTGTTGCATGACCTTTAGGAAGGAGTTTAAAAAGGCTATGGGTGGCCAGGAAGTTCTTTCAGATGACTTGACAACTACAGCTACTCTAATCAGGGAGACAGGTAGCAGAGTACTGTGTCATCTGGAAGGAAGGTCGATAAGGAGACTTGGTGGTGGAATGAGGAGGTGCAGGAGTGTATACAAAGTAAGAGGTTTGCTAAGAAGAAGTGGAATACTGAGAGGACTGAAGAGAGTAGACAGGAGTATATGGAGATGCAGTGTAAGGTGAAAGTAAAGGTTAGGGTGATAAAGGATAGGGATGGAAGGGTATTGACAGGTGCAAGTGGTGTCATGGGAAGATGGAAAGAGTACTTTGAAGAGTTGATGAATGAGGAAAATGAGAGGGAACTAAGAGGTGACTGGACCAGGAAGTAGCAAAGATTGGTAAGGTAGAAGTGAGGAGGGCATTGAAAGATGAAGAATGGAAAGACAATCGGTCCTGATGATATACCTTTGGAGGCATGGAAGTGTCCTGGAGAGGTGGCAGTAGAGTTTCTTACTGGGTTGTTTTAACAGTATCTTAGATAGTGAGAAGATGCCTGAGGAGTGGAGGAGAAGTGTGCTGGTGCCCATTTTTAAGCTCTGAGCCCCTTGTTGTTTGCTATGGTGATGGACAGGCTGACGGACAAGGTTAGACAGGAATCTCCATGGACTATGATGTTTGCAGATGACATTGTGATATGTAGTGAGAGCAGGGAACAGGAGAAGCGTGGGGGATGGAGGTTAGCCACAACAAGATGGAGTACATGTGTGCAAATAAGAGGGAACCAAGTGGAAGAAGGAGCTTAATGGGAGAAGAGATAAAGAAGGTGGAGGATTTTATGTACTTAAAGTCAACAATCCAGAAGGCCTAGAAGAAGACAATTGATTCCCTGTGGCAACCCCTGAAGAAAGATTATTATAATTTGGGATAAGCCAAAGAAGAAGAAGATACAATAATGACCTCTTCTTAATTGTGTCTCTTTTTTATACCTTTCTTTTTGAGGTTTGAGAGGTGCGATCCCATATGCCTTGAGCCTGCATCTTGGCCTGGAGCCCATCGAGAAGCGACAGCTCATTGGCACTACCACCATTATCATTGTGCTCTTTACCATCCTCCTCCTTGGGGGCGGAACCATGCCCCTCATCCGCATCATGGACATTGAGGAGAGCCAGTCACGGCGGAAGAACAAGAAAGACATTAATCTCAGCAAGACACAGAAAATGGTAACACACACACACACTGTAAGGGGTTGCATTCATACAAGCTGTTCTATCCATTCATCTTCTGCCATCAGAGTACTACATTTTTCTTCAGAGGGAAACCATCAAAGGATTGGAGTTGGTTTGTGTGAAAGGGACAAGATTAGCCCAGCATGATCCACTCTAATTACGGAGATCCTCAGTTTGAAAATCAGACAAACACCCAACTTTGTTAAAAGTACTGACTGCTCCAAGTCATTAACTTGTTTTTCTGTGTGCAATATTTTCTTATTTTGTGTTTTTTTAATTACGGGTGCTGCACTCCAAGAAGACCAACAACAAGATCACCTTGTTTGCCCCTACAACTTGAAACCCTTCCTCACAAGCAGATTTATTGAGACTGTAATCTCGACATATCCACCTATTCTTCCACTGTTCACCATTTGTCCCTCCATCCATTTTCCCTCTGACTAGTTAGTCATTCAGCTTTCATTTTTCTCTATCTGCTCCCTCTTACATACTTTTATCTTCCCTTAGGGGAATACTATTGAGTCGGAGCATCTATCAGAACTGACGGAGGAGGAGTACGAGGCCCAGATATACCAGAGACAGGATCTGAAGGGCTTCATGTGGCTTGATGCAAAGTACCTTAATCCTTTCTTCACCCGGAGGCTAACCCAAGAGGTAAGAGATGGCAAGACAGAAATCCTATGTCATCCAAGAGGCTGCTTAATCACTTTGCTGGCAATCTTTTAGGCATTTGTTTCTTTACGCTACAGTGACAGCATTTTCCATCCATCCATCCATTTTCTTCCGCTTATCCGAGGTCGGGTCGCGGGGGCAGCAACCTAAGCAGGGAAGCCCAGAGGTCCCTCTCCCTGGCCACTTAGTCTAGCCCCAGGCCAGCTGAGAGACACAGTCTCTCCAAGCATTTTGATGACCAAAATCAGGACACTTGGCCTGGAAATGAGATATTCAAATACTCAAGTATTACTGAAAGTCACCTTATTATTTCAATACATTTAAAGTATTTCCACTCTGTATGGATTGAAAATTATTATTGTTTGTGGGAAGCTAGAAGTGGGAACACTTACTTAACAGGCAAACAAAAATGTCCTGGCAGATGCTCTCCTAACAAATTATTTGTGTTGCTGTGACTTAAGTTGTCACGAAGTAGTCTCTGACAAAAGTCTTGTCGTTTGTCCATTTTGTAGAAACAAAAGCTTATAACCTGACTTTAAATTAATCGATTGGTTTTAGAAATGTCTCATATGAAAGCTAAAACCCTCCCAAATTATGGTCAATATACTAAAATAAATTTGCTTCACTGAAGAAAGATTGATCATTTAATGAACACAGAAAGGTCAGATTTTGGTAAGACCAAAGTCTTGTCGCCTTGTCATACACCCAGTCCTAGATTACAGCCTCAACCGGGGATCAGTTATTGATCAATCAATTAGTGGTTGTGTATAAAAAGAAACCCAACACACCAGACCTTCACATCAACTGCAACTTGACCTCTGACAACATGCCTAAGATCCACCCTGAGACCAAAGCATTAATTATCAAGAGGCTGAAGACCAGATCCACTGCTGAGGTGGCTGACATCTTCAATGTGTCTCAGCGTCAAGTACAAAGAATAAGAAAAAGGCCACCAGGCCTGGTCAACTCATATCCCTGTGTCAACCAAAACAGTTTGTAGAATTCTGTCTCGAAATGGCCTCCATGGTCGAATCAGTGCACAGAAACCAGCACTAAACAAAAGGCAATTAAAAATTGTGTTGCATTTGCCAAGGCCCACAGCCTGCTAAAAAGATGGACACTGGAAAAGTGGCAGAAGGTGGATTTCTCAGATGAATCCTCGGTTGAATTACGTCACAGCCGCCGCAAATATTGCAGGAAACCTACTGGAGCCCGCATGGATCCAAAATTCACCCAGAAAACAGTTAAGTTTGGTGGCGGAAAAATCATGGCCTGGGGTTACATCCAGTATCGGGTTGTGCAAGACATTTGCAGGGTTGAAGGCATATCAATAGCCTAAAATATCAAGATATATTAGCTACCTCTTACGTTCCCAACCATAAAAGGGGTCAAAATTTGCAGCTGGTGCTCCATCGCATACTTCTATCTCTACATCTAAGTTCCTCAGAACTTAGAAGAAGATGAAGGTGCTCCAGGACTGGCCAGCCCAGTCACCAGACATGAACATCATTGAGCATGTCTCGGGTAGAATGAAAGAGGAAGCATGGAAGGCAAAACCAAAGAATCTTGATGAACTCTGGTAGGCATGTAAGACTGCTTTCTTTGCTATTCCTGATGACTTCATCAACAAATTGTATGAATCATTGTCAAACCGCATGGATGCAGTCCTTTAAGCTCATGGAAGTCATACAAAATCTTATATATGGATCTCACAGCACCACTACTAAATTCAATGACGTTATGCGACATATTGTATTTGAAGGCAATTATTTGTTGAATTTTCTGTAGGCGACAAAACTTTTGTCTTCGACTTCGATCTTACCTTTATGCATTCCCTCGTAGAATCAGCATTTGTGAGCAAATATGAGAAGAAAGAAAAAGGGTAAAAAATACAGTATAGAAGTCCTGCAGCGCGTGGGAACAAAGGTGTGTTCAAGGACTGTCAAACAGTGGGACAAATCTCTGCTCTCATCAAACATCTTTCATGTTTACTCTTAAATTAAAAAATGCAATGCAATATAAATAATTCTATTATCTATATAAATATCTATGTCTATATATTATATCATATAAATATATAAGTATAATATAATAAAAAATTATATAAGTATTAAAGAAAATATGAGATAAACATTATTAGCATATTTACAAATAGTGTAAAGTACCCGCGATTAAATGTGATTATTTATGATTTAACTATGGACAAAGTGTGATTGACTGCAATCAAATATTTTAATCGATTGACAGCCCTAATGCTTACACAAACAAGGTATATGACTCCAGTTAAATTAGCTCTTACTCTACATACGACACAAACACCTAATGAATAAGTAAATAAAAAGTAAGATTAAGATGTGCAAAAGTGATAATACAGTGTAATAATGTATAATGTCAGTGAGTGTGTGATTAAAAGACCAAGACATTATTTGTATTAAAAAGCAGCATTTTATTATTTTTTCAAGCAAAAATGATACCTTTAGTTGCAAAACAATGCAAACTAGGACATTTTCATTACTTTAAAAAAAAATGGATGTTTTGTCACCATAGTTTACAATGGTTTTGTTTTAAAGTGTCACTGTCCAGTTTGTGTTGTTATTTACACTGTTGTTACTTGAGAATGCATGCAAACTAGGGGTGCTCCGATGAGGGTTTTATGCTGCTGATACCGATCATCAATGAGTGAAATTGGCTGATACCGATCACATAGATTAGGTGTACATTTGTTAATTTATTATTCGCTGTATAATGGGTCACTGTTCTGTGAGAGCTACTTTTACAAAATGAAAATGGCCAAGAGCTACTTATTTTTGTAACATTTATTTTCATAGCTTATTTCAACCCAAACAAACCAAATATGTTTGTTTTACCAGAGCATTAACAGCATGCTGGTATGCACAACGCTTGTGTATTTCAGAATGCATTTCATTCTACTGTAGTGTTCTCACATCATTAACTGAAAACGTGAATGAAAACCAGGCTTGCAGGCCCCTTGTGTGGTCGTGGGGCCTCCGTGCTGCCCATGGACATCACTTTGGTGACACCTGGGCTATATGATATGAAAGGGGAACCACGAAATGTAGATAAAAACATACATGATTTACATTTTCAAAATCACTCGTGAAACTTAAGGATCATATGCCTTCTTTAAGGAGAATTTGGATGTGAGCGCACACAGCAGGACCCTAAGGCAAAACCGTTTTCCTCTACCGCAGGTAACGGCTGGCCATCCAGTCAGACAAATTTAACCACTTTTTGGACTAGCCACCTTTGATCTCCTACTGCCACACACACAGAGGCGCTCCTACTGCCACACACACAGAGGCGCGGGTGTCCAGTGTTTTTGCTACATTAGCAACTGCCCGACTGATGATCACATTGGGAGCCTGGAAAACTCACCACACTCCCAAGTTCCCTCCCCTGCACCAAACAAAAGCTTTTTAACGTTTCATTTCATGGCACCTTTTGCAGGATGCAAAACTTACATCACTATCACGAGAGGTAAGTCCCATACGGCAGCCATGCTGTTTTGTTTTGACTTATGGCATGTGCCGATATCGTGCTTTTTCCACGGAAATTGGCCGATGCTGATTGGTGGCCGATCGATCGAAGCGCTCCTAGTGAAAATATTCGAAATTGTCCAGTTGGATGAATTTCTTTTCTAGTTTTGGTCTCTTTGCCTGATAAGAAAACCATTCACAGAAATGCATTACTATAATTGAAAAACTTGTGGTTTGTTTGATGAGATTTATGTTTACTTTAGCTAATATGCCATAACTTTATCTTGCAGGACCTGATGCACGGACGTATCCAGATGAAGACTCTAACCAACAAGTGGTATGAAGAGGTTCGGCAAGGTCCCTCCGGTTCGGAGGATGACGAAGCAGAACTTCTGTGAACACTTTCACATCATATAAAAGAAGTGTGGATATTTTGTGTCCCTGACTGTGAATGTGTGCAGCCGTGTGAGAAGAAATAAGTGAGTCACATGCACTTTTTGTATTCTCCTGCCGCAATGTTTGTATGAAGAGTCTGCTGGAATGTGTTTGATCACAGGGAAGCTCAGCAAAAGTGCACTTCCAAACACTGGAGGCAAAATGAACTACTTACTTGAATGCCATATTGTCAGCAGCTATGTAAGCATATGATCCAGTTCACTGATGTTGGTCAGAACATGTGACGTTCTGTACACATTTGTCCCAAGTGTTAAGGGACAAAATATTTTTCTGTAAGAAATACTATTGTGAAGAAGCACTTTTTCTCTTTTGTGATGATTTTGTGGGGGTGTAGTGTGTACAGTCATGGCCAAACGTTTTGGGAGTACATTAAATTTGGTATTTCAATAACTCTGCTGCTTCAGTGTTTTTAAGAAAACATTTTACGTGCATCTTATGTACTGGAAAAAACAGGGCATTTTTGTGTGGACCACAAAAATAAAAAATATAGCAGCAAGCACAAGATTAAACTCCCTAAATATTTGTCCATGACTATTTACTTTACTTTACAAGGTAAAATGTCACCAATCATTTTTTATTCCATGAATCTTTTCTTTTTTCTGGGTTTCTTGCTTTTTATCCACCATTGATGATTTTGACTTTTTGTCACTACAAATGCAATGAGGATAAAATGTAAATAATTTACAAGATCGTTTCCCAAAAATACTTGAATGCTTATTTGTATCAGTGGGCAAGGTTTCTACTGCTACCCTGGAACAGCAGTATTTGCACTTCATGCTGAGTCTGTGCATCAGCTGGAATCCTTGCTGCTGGATATTTTACTGTTGGTTTCTAATGGAGAGTGGGCTAAATGAATGTGATGTATCTGGTGGTCAATTCCTGTATTTATTCTACTTATTTCTAAAATGCACATGTGTTTGTGGGTTAAATGCTATCACTGCTTTTCATACAATTGCCTCGAAGCAATGCCGAAATTAAAAGTAGCTTATAAATCAAGTGATGATAATCAAGAGAAGTGAATTTATGAGTTGTCAGTCTCTTGCATGGTTTAGTAACTTAACTTGGTCTTAATTCAACTGTTGCAGCTCTCATTAACAAAACAGATAGTATAATTGACAAGGTTAAAGGATGCTATGAAAATGTCACAGTTTATGGATGGTGGTTGGTAGTGCTTTGACCACTATCAATATTCCAGTAAGCCAGATGTTGATTCAGGATAAGGCTAAAATATTATTTGTTCCCTGCCTCGTCTACTTCATTCATTCATTTTCTATACCGCTTATCTTCATTAGGGTCACGGGGGATGCTGGAGCCTATCCCAGTAGACTTTGGGGCCTTTTCTACTCCTTCCATCAAAAGGCAACAAGGATAAAGATCAGAAATTGTCCTCTCGTTTTTTCCTACTACTGTTTAATTTAATTCTTGTATTTAATTTTTTTGTTGTTTTACTGTATTTGAAATTTCTTTAATGTGCTTGGTGTTCAATGTAAGTGCCTTAGATGTTCATTCACATACGATCTAACTTATACCAAAACACAACATATATTACAGTCAAAGAATTAGAGCTGCAATGATTAATCGATTATTAATTGATAACCAAATAATCAACTATTTTGCTAAGCAATTGCATTTAATGGTGAGAAGAGGAGCTTATTTGATTGGTGAAGATTTGACTTGGCTGTGTTAAGCCCGGTCACGCCTTCTCTCCTCCCTCTTTGCAGCTTGCACTGGCAGGAGGGACGAAGTTGTACTTACTCCAAGCTGCATGTGGCACAAAATTGCAAAATGCGCCTAAAGCACGCCCATTGGCGAGATGTACAAAATTAGAGCTCATTATCTTTTTGTTTTAGGCAAAAAGCAAGATACACACATACATCACATAGTGTATATCACCTTTGACTTTGGAAAAGAGCTGTCAACGTTTTTGCCTCTTCTTGTTATCTTGTAAAGCAAACCACTGCAGAGATGCGTGTGTAGAGCGTATGTAAAACCATTCCCACGCAAAATAAATCCCATACTTGAACTTGTGCTTAGGAAAATGCCTACACTGGTGGGCTGTTCATCAAAAACAAGCCACTGCCACCAACCCCCCACGCCCCAATGTCACGCTGCTCGGTGACAATTGTCTTTTGTTAGTTCCTAAAATATTTTGCTGTGCATTTCGAGTTATATTTACTGCCTCTGTTTCTCTTTGGCCTCAGGGTTCCTCGAGATGGGCGGAGTTACCTTTCATGCGCAGCTGGTCCCCATTACCTCCTACACGCTTTTAGGCTCATCTGTGGTGACTGGATGGCACTCAGTGATTCCCTTTCGCCAAGCTCAACCTCCATGCCATGTACTTTTCTGCTAAAACTGACTAGTCCTGGCACTCTGTGCCATCCATCCCAGCCAGGCCAGCTTGCAACACGTAGAGTAGCTCCGTCCAAGCGATCTGTTTTGTGCTTTTTTAAGAGGTGCCTTTAGTTTGCTCGGCTCCATTGTTTTCTATTAAACACTGCTGTTCCATACCTTTTGTCGCTTCCGCATGTTGGGATCCAATCTTACAACACGCACCCGTCACAGAATCACCGAGTCATTTTAGTTGATTCCGTAGAGATCAACCAAGTCCAGCTGGCACTTATGATGGCCTACGGCCAGCGTATTTGCCATCATAAACAGACTCTGAACAGAACAGACTGCATGCCCGCATGATGGGAGCTCCTCAGGAGGACGCAGCAGATCCCGCACCGGGGAGCGTAGCTGCAGCCTGGGCCACCAACAACCCCCTTGAGCCTACTAATATTCCACACCCGTCTATGGAGGAGACTTTCACCAGTGTCAACTTTTTATCCACCAGTGCCCCCTGATTTTGCTCAGCACCCCCACACGTACACCATGTACTCTGCAAAGGTGGCGTATATGCTGAGCCTGCTTTCTGGACGCACCGCTAGTTGTGCAATAGCAGTGTGCTCAAGCAGACCCGAATTATGTTCCTTTGTGCCTCCTTCATGGCTAAGTTCCGGAACGCCTTTGATCATCCAGTGAGAGAGCAGAAAGCTGGCGGCCGCCTTCTCGTCTTACGGCAGGGTGCTTCTGCAGTGGCAGACCACTCAATCTCTTTTCGGATCCTGGCAGCAGAAAGTGGTTGGAATGAGGAGGCCCTGCGAAGCACCTATCTGGCGAGCCTCAGTCCTTGTCTCCAGGATGAATTGACCGCCCGTGATGAAACCCGTACCCTGGAGAAGCTCATCTCCCTCTCCATCCGCCTCGACAATCGCTTGCATGAGCGCAGCGCTCGACGGAGGGGAGAGCCCCTTCCGCCTTGCGGTCGACCCACCTCTCCACCCCGCAAGACACTTCCGGATGTGCTCATTTATTTCCCAAGCTTCAAATTGTTATCAGTGGGCGGTGGAGGGGCGGTTCCCATACAGTTTGGAGGTGGCTGCCTTTCTTATGCTGAGAGGAGTCGTCGTGTACGGCTGCACTTGTGCCTGTACTGCAAGAATGCCGGCCACATCATATATTCTCATTTTTACTGGGTCAACAACACAATTAGCATGTCCGCCTTGTTCTTCAGAGACTTTTGGAGAATAGACTATTTGTGAAACCCCAAAAATGCACATTTTACTCAGCCTCTGTCTTTTTTGGGATTTATTGTGGAGAAACGGCAACTGAGACCAGACCGTGCCAAGATTCAGGCAGTGGCCAATTGACCCACTCCAATAACAAGGAAGCTTTTGCAGAGGTTCCTGGGATTTGCTAACTTTTACCGCCGCTTTATACAAGACTTCAGTAAAGTGGCGGAACCTCTAAATAAGCTTACATTGTCTAAGGTTCCATTTTTGTGGTCAACAGAGGCCAGTCGAGCCTTTTTACGTAACCCATCTGTTGTTGTTGAGGTGGACGCGTCTGACACTGGGGTCGGGTCCGTGCTCTCCCAGTGTTCCAGTTCTGATCAGAAACTGCAACCCTGTGCTTTTTGCTCTCCGGCTGAGAGGAATTATATCGGCAACCGAGAGCTTCTGGCAGTTATATTGGCTCTGCAAGAATGGAGACACTGGCTGGAAGGTGCCGCACACCCCTTCATCATTTACATGGACCATCAGAACCTGTCCCACATTCGCTTCGCCTGGCAGATTAATCTTTGCCAGGCTCTTCCTCACAAGGTTTGACTTCTGTATCACCTTTCTCTCAACAGGAAGCCTGACGCCTTGTCCAGGATGTTCTCACCTGCTGTGGAAAAGTCCTCCCCAGAGACCATCCTCCCTCAGTCTTGGATCCTCTGGGCCCTGCGGTGGGAGCTTAAGAGGTGTGCGGTAGAGGCCTCCAAAGATTCTCGCAGTCCCGTTGGCTGTCCTCCTGGCCGCTCTGAGGTCTTGGTGTGGGCGCATTGCTCTAAAATTGCCTGTCACAGACTAACGGTGTTCCTTCTTGCCCAACGGTTTTGGTGGCTGAACTTGCATGAGGACACAAAGAGGTTTGTGGCAGCCTGCTCCATTTGTGCAAGAAGCATCAGGCCCCAGCTGACTTGCTCCGTCCCCTTCCCATCCCGTCTCGGTTGTGGGCTCATATTGGTTTAGATTTTGTTACGAGACTGCCCTCCTCAAGAGGCTTCACAGGCATCCTCATCATTGTGGATATATTTTCTAAATTCACACATTTTATTCCCCTCCACAAGCTCCCACTCTTGAGCCAGCCAAGCTACTTGTCCAGCATGTGGTCCGCCTTCATGGGATTCCTTCTGATGTGGTGTCTGATCAAGGCCCTCAACTTTTGAAAGCTTTTTGTAAGAGCTTGTGCACCACAGCCAGCACTGCAAAAACTCACTCTCTAAAAACAAGGAAAAAAGTCTTTGTCTTATTTTAAGCAAAAAAATCTGCCAATGGGGTAAAGCATTTTTTTCTTGCTAAGAATTCTTATTTCTAGAAAATTTGTCTAAGAAAAATACAAGAAAGACATACTACATTTAAGCAAATATATGGCTAGATTTAGGTGAAAAATTCTCAGAAAATGGCATAATTCAAGGAAAATGTTCTTACATTGTTATAAATTCTAGAATATTTTACTTGTCTGTTGCTAATTTATAACATTTCAAGGAAAATGTCCTTTATAACTGATAATATTTGAGCAAATAATTCTTATTTTGTAAACAACACAAGAGTAATTTTACTTTGATGTGTCTAGATTCAAGAAAACTTTTTCAAGATAAAAAAATTATGTAAAAAGCTTTTGGTCATAACATTACTAGTTTTGCTAGTGCTCTACAATAAACACTCATATTATTTTGAGAATACTCTTAAAATAAGACAACCTCAAAAACATGATTTCCTCTGAAAAAAAATTATTCACAGAAATGTGAACATTTTTAATGCCTTGTCACAGATGACTTCACCCAACAGTATCATATTACAAATATTAATAATAACATCTACTTGTTAATACCTTCACACCTTTTAACTTTACTGTTAGAGCAGGCACTGTAAAACATTTGCTCCCAAAGAAACAAAACTTGGAGCCTAACATTACCCGCAGCGCAAAGAAGGCAGAAATGGTAACATACACTCACTCAGTGAAGGACTGCCACTCAGCAATGGCTTTTTTGTACATGGAGGTAGCATCTTGGTCATGGATGGAGTCCAGAAGGATCTCAGTTTGTAGTACTGAAAGCAGAGTGCAAATACACTTTGGGTATGTGAGGTGCAAGGCATAGTAATATGCCATCAGGTACAAAAGTCCTTCATCCAGTCTGGAACTTGCAAAGGTGGTCACTGGTGTGTTGTCAATTGCAATCATGCAGTTGTCCTTAGCAGTGAGCAACACGAGGCACAATAGGGGTCGCTGTTGCAGGTATGCCTCTGGGTCTTCTGCTGGCTAAATAATAAAACAAAACATAAAATCAACATTGATGAGTCTCAGTTGTCATATAGCTTATTAAAAGTCAGGTCTACAGTAATTCTGTGCCAGCGAACACCTGTTTTTAGTTGGGAGGAGACAATGGAAGATATTTATATTTAAATGACACTGGAGTGAAAACCATTTGTTATTGTAGGTGCGGTCTATTAGAAGAATGGAAATCTTGTGTCACTTTCTATTTTTAGCAGAATTAGTTTATTATTAAAGAAAAACTGAATGAAAAATGTAGATTGATCATTATGAGGAAATGGTGTTTTGTTTTTTAGCAATATTGTCTTATCCACCCGCGACCCTAATGAGGATAAGTGGCATACTAGATGAATGAATGAATGAATGGTCTTATCCTACCATAACACCAAAATGGAATACCAATAAATATTTAAGTAAAAGCAGAAAAACTCTCCTTAAGAACATGAAAAAAGGCTTTGTTGCAAGAACCTAACTTCTTGGGTGGTGATACGCCAGATGGAAAAATGGCTGGTAGAGCTCTAAACACTGTTAAGGCATTGTCCGCTAAATTGAATAAAACACAAACAATATTACAATATATTTGTTCTTGCATTAATAAATATAAATGTATTATTATATACTTGGTGATTTAATCTCACCTCCGTTGAGTGTTTTAGGAAGCTTCATGGCTTTCTTCATTACTCCATAGAACTTGACTTTGGAGAGGAAGTCTTCCCACCTCTTTCTAGTCTCTGCAATATACCTGGAGTTCTTGGGTTGGATAATTCTTTGCATTTCATCCAAAACCTTAAAAAAAATCGGTTTAGTCTCTAAAAAGCTGTATATTACTTACCTATAAATCAAGTGTAATAAAGTATTTTTTTTCTTTCACCAACTGAATACAAACATTTGTGAAATAGCTCGTGTTTATCACTTGAGCACAAATGGTAAAAGCTCTTACTTACATGATCCAATTCTTTAAAACACGGGTAGGCATCTAGAACTGTTGTTTCTCGGTCTGGCTCCTTTAGAACACCACATGTAATAAAGCGTCTTCTTGCGTCAAACTCCAGGTTGAGTAAATGAGTTACAGCAGCTTTGTTTGGCTTTTTAGACTTGTACATGTCTTGAAGGGTCTTGTAGTGTCTGCTTTGGCTCTTTTGACTGTCAAGCAGATCAGGAGAAACCACTGAAAGTAAAGAAAAAAACAAAGCTGTAGGTTTTAAAGATTCATAATAATGAATAAAGAAAAACAAACTGCACCTGCTTCATCATCATTGCTTCCCTGATGGGAATCTGGAGTGCTGGTTGTAATAGGGGACTTCTCCAGAATGATGGTGGATGCTTGGCTTGATGTGGTGGAGTCGCCATCAAAATCACTGGAGATTGGCCTACAGACCAAACCGTGAGTGCCCAAACACGGAGCCCGAAGCTGAAGCGCTGGGGCGAAGACCCGCGGAGGAGTCGCGGTGAGTGACCTTGTAGACGACTGTGCTACTACGGGGGAAACGGCAGGATTGTTTGGCCTTCGATGATCCTTTTGGTGACTTTGGTGAAGTCTCTTTGTTCAATGGCTTTGAGCAAAGCGCCCTCCTCCCCTCTCCGCACCTGGAGGCACCGCCCCACGTGGGTACCAGCCCAAAAGACGCAGCCACAGTTGCACTTGTCGTTCAGCCTCTGGACAACACTCCTCCAATATCCTACACTGACGTAATATTAGCTAAATATTAAATATGCTGCCTTACACCATACAATTATAAACCAGATTTATTAATCTAGCTATTTATTGTAGATGTAATTTGATTTAGTTATTGCACTCATTAGCCATGTTTTACTGTTTATGTATACTGTATTGTATTACCCCGGCAATCCAATGTTTTGCTGTTCATTATCAGTATTACTAAATAGTACATTAAAATATTTCTGTAAACATCAGAACAATCTTTCACACATTAGAAACATGTCTAGCCTAGATAAATGTGGTGTGCTTGGGCTTTTCATTCTTTGTTTATCAAATTAACCCATTTTTGTTATGATTTCATTTTTAAAGGCTGGCTTGGACAATAGAAATTTGACCCAACAAGCTACTTCAATTGTGCTGTGTGCAAGAGAAAAACACCATCTTTCACAGGTACATGCATGGCTGTAGTTAAACTGTCACCTCAATTACAAATTGTTAATATACAGCTATTTTGTTTGGTTTGTTGTTTGCTTTTTCGGGCTGGTGTAAAATGATATTGTGGCAGCAATCCAGCAGTATCAAGCTCTATTGGTGTCTAATTTGAGAAGTCGGCTTCAAAGTGTGTACTTGAAAACGTACTCAAAGGGGAGGCCATAGCTGTGTTTGACCAGACTGAAGACCCCTTTGCAACAGTTTCAACAACGTACAGGCAGGACGGTGTGATAAAGAAGACTTTTGAATATGTCGAGTCAGAGGAGGTGAAAGTGGGATATACGGCATGTTTCCAAAAAAGGGGGCAAAAAGACTTTTTTCCATTAAACCCAAATGTTTTCATTATATTCCACTCATACAAAGTTTAGAACAGTTATTGTCTCATCCTAAGGTCTTAGCAATCATTGACGAGGGCCGAAACGACAGAAATGGATACCTGCATGGCATTACGGATGGAGAACTTATAAAAACACACCCATTATTCTCTACCCGACCTTCTGCTTTGCAAATAATACTTTATTCTGATGAAATTGAAATATGTAACCCTCTCGGCTCTCATGCCTCCAAGAATAAGCTAGTTATGTTTTCTTCTTATTATTATTGACTGGCGACCAGTCCAGGGTGTACCCCGCCTTCCGCCCAAAGTCAGCTGGGATAGGCTCCAGCATACCGGCGACCCTAATGAGGACAAGCGGCATGGAAAAGGAATGAATGAATGAATGTTTTCTTATACATTGGGAAATATTAATCCTAAATATAGATCCAAACTAGCTTCAATAAGACCTCTTGCTATGGCAAAAACCAATGAACTTTCTGAATGTGGCTTTGACAAATATTACAGAGACTCAATGAAGATTTGGTGAAATTATACAGTGGTATTAAAATTCAGACAGAAAGTGGTGAAAAGGAAATCTATGGCGCAGTTGTCTCCGTTTGTGGTGACACTTTGGCTCAGCACGAGCTTTGTGGGTTCAAAGAGGGAGTAGGATTTGCTTTTGTGAATGTGTTTTTGAAGACATGCAGGTATACTTTAATGAAGACAACTTTGAGAAAAGAACTATTGAAAGACATGCCAGACAGTGCAATGACATTGAAAAGGCCAACACTGACCTTCTCAAAAACAGCTTAAAAACTACATATGGGATCAACAGGAGGAGCAAACTGATTGGATTTCCAGGCTTTAACATGATCAAACAAACACCTCAAGATGTAATGCACATAATTCTTTAAGGCATTGCTCCATTGGAAATGAAATGTTATTAAACATTGTGTACTAATAGGCCAACTTGACCTGGAAGATCTGAATGCGGGAATAGTTGGGTTTCCCTATTCTCCTATGGATGTCAGAGACAAACCCAGTCCAATATCCTACAGTACTTTAGCTTCCAATGATAATAGGTTAAAGCAGTCATCAGGGCAAATGATTGTTCTTCTGAAAATACTACCCTTTCTCATTGACATACTTAAAAATAATGAGTGCTACGTGCTTATTCTTGAACTAATAGAAATTGTTCAAATCTTATCTCCTGTTATAAACCTTCAAACGACTGACAGATTAAAAATACTAATTGATAAACATTTCAAGCATATGAAACGCTTATTTCCAGATAACAACATTACACCAAAACATTATCTAATTCATGTTGCATCGCAGATTAAAGACCCGGGACCAATGGTTCTTCATATGTGTATGAGATTTGAGTCAAAGCATTGTTTTTTTAAACAGTGGGTCTCAAAGATAAATTTTAAAAATGTGTGCAGGTCATTGATTAGACACAATCAAATGTATGAATGTTGCCAGAATGTAAGTACTGCAGAACACCCAATATTTTCTTCCGAATGTGTACTAGGCCCAACATCTGAGGTTAAAAACATGTCCTATCTGAGAGAGAAAGCAAGATCATTCTTTGGAAAGGATCATATCAGGCATGCACTATCTGTAAAATGGCTTAATCTAAATGGCAATAAATATATGTCTGGTAAGACTTTCATTGTAAATGCAGTTTCTGGTAACTTACCTGAGTTTGGACAGTTTCAAAGCATTTTTGTTATAAATTCATCTTTGTATTATTTTGAGGTTCAGCCATATACCACTGTTTCTTTAGATAGAATTATATGGCATATAAAATTGAAATTCCAAATGTAGCACAAGCAAATGAATTCATATCTTTTGACCAAATTGTGGACTATACCGCATATTACAGTTATGCACATATTGCTGTTATTCATGTGATTGAATTTCACAGCCTCTCCTGATTTCTCTGTTTAATGTACAAACTTACAATAAAGTCTGCACCCTTTATTGCAGTCAAAGTCATAGTGTGCAAAGAAAACACTATCTTGTCTCTGTGGGGTTTAGTTAAAACATGCAGTTTAAACCTTTACAAACATGAAATGCCTGTGATTATACAGTATGTGTTTATATTTCAGTAAATCGCTAAACTCCTAAAGTATATCTAACTGGAATTGTAAAATGTGACCTATTATTAGTTATTATGTGATTGTTATATGCTTCATTTGTGTGTGAATAAATGAATCAAATCGATCTATATAAGCGTGAGAATAGGTTCTTGAATTAAGACTGTTCTGTGATCTTATTTTTTCTAAAACCAAGAAAAATATTCTTTGTGTAATGCAGAAGAAGATTCAAAAAAACATTTCTTTACTATTACAAGAAAAAAGTAAGAAATTAGTAAGAAATTGCTAGATTTTATTTATTAAAATAAGTTTTTTTTTCTTAAGAAAATTTTGCTAGTCAAGAAATCTTTGCTTTTTAGGTAAAAAAATAAAAAATATTTCTTAAAATACGTCTGTTTTTTTCTTTCTTAAAATCCTCTTTTTGCTGTGAGTTTATCTTCTACCAGCCCCAAACAAAAGGACAGTCCTTAATCCAAGTCTCTGAGACTGTGATTACATTGAAGCATTCATTGTAATGATTAAAATATTATCTAATTTCTTTATCATTTGTAAACATGCTTCTGATGTTTTTGTGGATAATAGAGACCTTGGTGAGGTTATTGTACTGTTCCTCCGTGTAGTAACTGTAATCATTCCTGGTATGGAATCCGGATCTGTCCTCTGCAATTCTACTTGTTTGTGGTCTGTAAAGCAAAAGCTTTCCAGTTGTTTATCATTCTGCCCTGTTGTGTTTTCAAGGTCCATCCATCCATCCATTTTCTTCCGCTTATCCAAGGTCGGGTCGCGGGGGTGTGACAGGTTAAAATTATTTGTTACACAAGATTGGAAAAGCAGATTACACAGGTTAAAAAGGGTTAAAAGATGATTAAAGAAAATATACAGTTAAAAAAAAAGTAAAAAGATGAATATTTTATTATTTTGATAAATGATTGTTGCATATAATAACATGATTGAAGTACTAAGAAAAATACAAATACAATATGTACAATTTACATTTTGATTAAAAATGTTCGATCATTCACGGGTCGATTGCTTTTCACTGTGAGAGATGTTTCTTGCGCTTGCGCAGAAGGTTATCGGTGTTCATTCGAATAAAGCGGGGTTAAGTGACGACGAGGCTGCGACTCTCTCCTTTATTTTCACCCTCAAAAGTAACCACGTACCTCTCCTACTCTGTGGAGCAGAGGGTGCAACATTTTGGGGGCACAGCTGGGATGTTTGGTGAGAGAATAATTCGCCAGCCGAAGGTAAACTCGAGCCGATTATCCCTCTACGAACCCTAGCATCGGAGACACGAGGCATCGTCGACATTCACCGGGGCTCTTGCAAACGTGCAAAGGTTGTAGCTCTAGTGCGCATAGCCACCGCTAGAGGGCAGCGTCGTGTCACGAAGTTGGCAGAGGCCTACGCTGAACTGTTTAATGCCTACTTCTCTGATGAAAATGGAGTCGGAACTGGAGAAAGTGCAGTTAGAAGTTAAAAGTATATTATACGGACCGAATGTTGATCAACTGCAAAAAATATGCAATGGGCTACAAATATTTGGACTGAAAAAAAAGCAACTTACAGACAAAACCCGAGGCCAGCTAATCACACTGGTCACAAGTTATGTCGAAGGAACTGAGTTCGCTGAGCTCGAAGATGAGGGAATGTCTCATTTGCTCAATATAAAGGACATGATTGAAAATGCAAAGATGCTAGGGTTAGAGTTAGCAAGTGAAAGAAGTGGATGCATTACAGATTACACTTGAAGCAAAAGAGGAAGCTATGCATCAGCGAATGAATAATAAACTGAGTCTACAAAGCACACCAACGCAGAGACGAGTTACAGCTCCCTAACTCCATTTACGTAACTCCATTTGGCGTAAAGACTTTAAGATATCCGGCCAAATAGGGGAACCTGGACAAAAAGACAAGCTCACATTTTCTAGTTTGGCCAGGCAGATGGAAAGCGGGCTCAGTAAAGGCTACCATGAAGATGAGATTGCCGATGCAGTGATTCGAGCCATCACCCCAGGCCGGCAGTTTAGAAGTTATCTGGAAGCTAAAAGTGATCTTACTCTCCCAGCTCTGCGGAGGATCCTAAGGTCTCATTATCAGGAGAGAGGGGCTACTGAACTGTACAAGCAGCTTCCATCAGAAGTTCAGAGCAGTAAAGAGACTCCTCAAAACTTCCTTCTGAGAGCCTTGGATCTTCGCCAGAAGATTCTCTTTGCCTCCCAGGAAGATGAGTGAGGTCTAAAATATGATCCTGCCTTGGTTCAAAGCTTGTTTATGCACACCATCCTAACAGGTTTGCAGAGCGACAATGTTAAGCGTGACATGCAGCCCTACCTTATTCAGCACACGACGTCTGATGAAGTTCTTCTGGAAAAGGTGAATATTGCATGTGGCAATGAAAAGGAACGACACGACAAGAAGAAACAGGCTGTCCCCCACCGAGCCGCCCCCATGATTACTGTCCAGTCCAGTGACACCCCAGCACCTGCAGAAAAAAGGACAGTCCAAAAGCAAAGCACAGCCGCTCCATCACCTGATCTGCTGTCTGAAATTAAAGAGATGCGGTCTGAGATAGTACTTTTAAAGGACTTGCGAGCTGAGGTGTCCCAAATCAGAGAAACTATGCAGAAATCTACTGCCGTGGCCCAACCTGCCACCAGCGGAGGACTTGAGGACCACTACCCAATGCAGACCTTCACACCGTATCCACAGCAACAGCTTGATCCATCTACTCGGCATTACTATCGCCAGCGACCCCAAGCAGTTCTCCAGCCGTACTATCCATCACCAGGCCCAGCACCAGTGAGAGGCAATGCACAGTTCCAGCAGCGCTTCGCCCCGCAGCGGTACTACATACCCCGCTCACAACCAAGGTGTTAAAATTGCATTGTGGCAGGTGAGGAGTATTGTCATCACTGTTTTAGATGTGGGAGCAGTGAGCCTTTTAGAGCCGGCTGCCGAGCACAGGAACTAGTGAAACTGAATGGTGGTAACCCTTTAAACTAGATGGGGTCACCCCAAGGGGATGTGGTGTGACCAGTGACATAAAAAGGTCCCAGTATTATTACAGTTGTGCCACACAAAGTGTAATTCAAAGTTTGAAATGTTGTTCAGTGTGTAAGAATGCCCTGTATTGTTCCAAAAAGTGTCAAGGGGAGCACTGACCTATACACAAAACTAAATGCAGAGTAAACATGTGGTGGTGTTAATAAGGCTAGTAGGGAGTTCCATGAGAAACAAGTCAAAAAGCCATTTTGTGAAAAAGGCAAAATACCTTCTGTCAGGCAGTTAGTGGGAAGAAAATGTCAATAGGTGCTTTTTAGGCAATACAAAGGTTGAAGCACTTTGGGAGTCTGGCTCACAGGTTTGTGCTATTGATGTGTTCTGGAAAGACACTAACTTACCCGAGTTACCATTGAGAAATGTGAGTGAGCTTATTAATCCAAAAGAACCCCCTACATTTGGAAGCAGCCAATGGCACAAACATGCCATATGTAGGGTGGGTTGAGGTACCATTCAAACTTACTGCCAATGACTCTGAGTTACTCATACACAAGAAAGGTAACCAGCAACAATGTCCAATTATTGGGTTTAATGTTATCGAGTGCTTAGTTTCAAAAAGTATGAAGGGTGAAAATAACTCAGGGGGAAAAAGAGAAGGTTCTGAGAGCAGTGCAAGTAGCTTTTCCACATCTTAAGAAAAACAAAGCTACAACTTTCATAAAAGCAATTACAGTCGGGCAAACACACAAGTACAATGTGAAGACAGCAAAAGTGAGAGTGACTGTACCCAGCCAGAGTTCAGTGTGTGTTGAGTGTAGGGTGCAGGCTAAAACATTCAAAGAGGACATTACTTTGATTTTTGAGCCTTGTGAAAACCCACAGTGGCCAGACGGTTTAGAGTTTTGTGAGACCCTGGTTACAGTGAAAGAAGGGTCTATTCCAAAGATTACTATCAGTGTCCAAAACCCTACCAAGCATAATATTATTCTATCGGGATGAACCACTATTGGTACAGTGCAGTCAATGGGGTCATTTTATCCTGCTAACATCTTCAGCAAAGACCTCCCATCTGCAGCCGTCAACAAGATCCATGTGCAGGATACTACAGGATGCGTGCCTACAAGTGAGCAATGGGATCCTCCTCTTGACTTGTCACACCTGGATGAAAATGAAAGAAAGACTATTGAGCAAATGTTAAGAGAGGAGTCAGCGTCATTTTCAAAGACAGATGATGACAAAGGGTGTGTGACACATCTGCAAATGGACATTTTGCTAAAGAACACTTGAGCCAGTTTAAAAAACTTACCTGTCTGTACCAAAGCCGCTGTACAGGGAGATGAAGGACTACCTATGCCAGCTGCGTTCCAGCGATGTATGGAGCAATGCCTGGAAGGACTGCAGGACGAGATATGTGTTCCTTACCTGGACGATATTCTTGTGTTCAGCAGGACTTTTGAAGGTCATGTTGAGGACGTCATGAGAGTATTGGGACGTCTCAGAGACAATGGGATAAAACTCAAACCACGGAAATGTGACTTTTTCAAACCTGAGGTGAGGTACCTGGGCAGAAATGTCTTTGCTGAGGGAAGCAAAATGGACCAAGCAGATACAGGTGCTGTGCGAGCCCTGAAAAACAAGCAGCCAGGTACTGGGGGGAACTCAGAGCAATACTAGGACTGTTGAGCTACTACAGGCAGTACATCAAATATTTCTCTTGTACTGCCAGTCCTTTGTATGACTTACTTAAAGCTCCTTTGACAGCAGAGACTTAGAAGTATCCACGAAAGAAGACAATGAAACAGAACAGTGTCCTCTCTAGTACTCCTATTGAGTGGAGTGATGTACATCAGTCAGTCTTAGAGCAGTTGATAGACTGTTTGGTCAGCCTCCTGTTCTTGGTTTCCCAGACTTTTCACAGCCCTTTATCTTACATACAGATGTCCCTAACCAGGGACTAGGCGCTGTACTGTATCAAAGACAAAACGGAAAACTTCGCGTAATAGCTTATGGGTCTAGAACTCTGACTGCAGCTGAGAAAAATTATTACTTACACTCAGGCAAGTTAGAATTTCTAGCTCTTAAATGGGCAGGCGTAGACAAGTTTCGTGATTACTTGTACTATGCACCTTTCTTTACGATATTTAGCGACAATAATCCGCTTACTTACGTTCTGTCGACAGCAAAGTTGAATGCTACTGGGTGTAGATGGGTTGCAGAACTTGCCGATTTCCATTTTTGTGTAAAGTATCGCCCCGGTAGAGAGAACATAGATGCAGATACTCTGTCTAGATTGTCTTTAGACATGGATACTTACATGGAGGAGTGTTCAAAAGAAATGTCATACGATGTTGTAGGTGCAGCCACACAGGCAGTTGATCATCAGGATGAGTCTAATGCAGCCTGGTCTATGGGTATTTCAGCTCAAAGTAGTACAGTGTCATTGAGTATGCCTATAGCTCCACTTACTATTTCACAGATCAAACAAGACCAAAAGACTGATCCCATCATTGGACAGATTGTCGAATACAAACTGAATGAGACAAAACCCTCAGGTTCAGAACTCAAACAGCTTTGTCCACAAGTTTTGTGCCTTGTGAGACAGTGGGACAAGTTGCAGTTTAACGATAGAGGTGTTTTGTACAGACGCACAACAAACAGAAAGCAACTACTGCTACCTGAAAAACACAGGCCAACAGTGTTTAACGAACTGCATGAGGAAATGGGTCACCATGGTGTAGAAAGAACCACATCTTTGGTACGCGATAGGTTTTACTGGCCTTTCATGCAAAATCAGATAGAGGACTATGTAATGAGACAGTGTTTGTGCCTTAAAAATAAGAGACCAAGCCGTGAGACAAGAGCACCGCTCACCAACATAGTTACTACTCAGCCTTTTGAACTTGTCTCAGTAGACTTTTTACACTTAGATAAATGTAAGCGTGGTTATGAGTATGCACTTGTGCTTGTTGACCATTTTACACAGTTTGCTCAGGTTTACCCCACTACAAACAAGTCTGGAAAGACAGCGGCAGACAAAATCTTTATTGACTATGCTTTAAAGTTTGGGTTCCCTCTGAGACTTCATCATGATCAAGGTGGTGAATTTCAGCACCAGCTTTTGCCCAACTCAAGCAGTATTGTGGAGTTGCAGGCTCCCGAACAAGTCTATATCAATGGGCTAGTTGAGCGATTTAATCGGACTTTGATTCAGATGTTGAAGACGCTCAGTGAGAAACAAAAGAGCAACTGTAAGGACTCACTAAACAAACTGGTGTATGCTTACAACACTACTAAAAGTGAAGTGACAGGTTTTTTGCCATTTTGCTTACTTTATGGGCGGTCACCACGGTTACCAGTGGACATGTTGTTCAGTTTATCCCCGAACACCGATTAGGGTCATAGTAACCATCAGAGCTACATGCAGAAGTGGAAACGGGGTATGAAAGACGCTTATATGAAATCACGAGAGAAAACACAAATAAAGCTGCTGTTCGGAGTAAGAGACAGTATGACAGTAAGATGAGGTATTCCACTCTGTTGCCCGGTGGTTGTGTTTTAGTCAGGAACTTGACTCCACGTGGGGGTCCAGGCAAACTGAGAAGGCACTGGGAGGATGTTGTGCATACAGTAGTTCGTCAAGTGAGCAAGGACATTCCTGTATACGAACTGAAAGCTGAGAGAGGAAAGGGCAGATCCAGAACTTTGCATCGTAATCTTCTTCTGCCATGTGACCATTTACCCTTGGAAACTTCCTTGCAGCCTCAGTCAAAGAAAAATGGCACTACCAGATCAGCTGAGACTCGAGAGATTCCTTCAGAAGAGGACGACGACGATGATGAGTATGAGTATTATCCAGTGCCAATTCACCTGAGAGCTCGCCCTGATTCGCCGCCCCTTGAAAGGACCACGGAACCAGCTCAGCAAGACAACCAACCTGGAGAGGTGCAGCAGGAGACAGAGCCTGAAGCTGAAGCCATTGACCAGCCACCAGAGGATGACATGGGTCAGGTAGAAGACTTACCTGCGGAATTAAGCATTCATTCGCCACACCCATCTTCTTCTCCTACCTACCGTGCTCCTGTTAAAGTGACTCAGAAAACCATACGTGAAACTAGGAAACTGAAAGTATTCACTTATGATACACTGGGTACACCTGCTTGTTATAGGATTGAGACTTTGCCTTACTTTACCCAACAGACCATGCCATGGTATAGTGTGCATCCTAATTATTTTCAAGAGTTTTGTGGTCAGCGTGCCATTGCTGCTGAGGTTGGACGCAGTAGGACAGTCATTCAACATTTTTGGAAAGATCCTGAGCACTATAGAAGAAGACACAGGGCGGTCCTCGGCCCAAATCAAGGCCCTTACTGGTGCCGACTGCAGCGCAAAACCCATCAAACAGCATCTGTGGGGAAATGGTTTCAAAAACAAAAAACAAATTCAAAGACCTCGTCTCCTTCAACGCCACAAAACTGCCCTTTTACACTTTGCCAGGGAGCATCAAACATGGGACATTGGAAGTTGGAGAAAAGTTTATTCTCTGATGAGAAAAATGTAACCTTGACAGTCCAGATGGCTTCCAGCGTTACTGGCATGACGAGGAAATCCCACCGAGATGTTTTCTACCAGGCACAGTGGAGGGGGGGTCCATCATGATCTGGGGTCCTTTTCATTCAGTGGAACACTGGAGCTTCAGGTGGTGCAGTGTCTTCAGATGGCTGGTTACGTGCAGATGTTGCGGCGGGCCTCCCTCATGACTAAGGGTCCTCAGTCATACGTGGTAACAGCTGGGTTTTTCAACAGGACCAGGCTACAGTTCACAATGCTCGCTTGACGGACTTCTTCAGCATCACTCATTTGGACCATCCTGCATGCTACCCTGATATAAATCTCATAGAGAACATTTGGGGATGGATGGCAAGGGAAGTTTATAAAAATGGCCATCAGTTCCAGACAGTTGATACCCTTTGTGGAGTCATCTTCACCTCTTGGAGCAATGTTCCCATTAGCTTCCTGGAAACACTTGCATCAAGCATGCCCAAACCAATTTTTTTTAAGTGATTAACAAGAACAGTGGAGCAAATCATTACTGAGTCCTACTGAGAAGATTTTTTTGTTCTGGTTTGGAGAGTTTTTTGTCATTTTTTGAGCAATTGTCTTAAACTTTTGATCAGCTGATGACAAACTAAAATAGGCTGTTTGTTTTCAATAAATTACTTTTTCAAAGTGCTTTTTGTCACACTCTATATTGTGCATATTGTAGCTCTACTTAAAACCTCATCATCAAATGTGCAAAAGATAAATTCTAGCAACTTTTCAGATGGTCTTAAGATTTGGTCAGGTCTCTATATAATATATATTTATATTTGTATAGGTTCCAATTGTTTTTCTTTTCTATGTTGTTTAGAAGATATGATTTTTAATATTTTTAACGAGATCTAAAGTCGTAAATTTACGTGTCATCGTGTCATACATGTCCGAGGAAAACTATAGAATAATTCTTCAATGGGGAGGGGAACTTTTATTAATAATGGGACAGCAAAACAGAGCAGTTGTGCACAAAACAGGTTATCTGGGGTTAGCATCATCTTGCGAGGGTAACATCCTAGCGGATGTCTGATAATATCAGTCCATTGTTATTATTGGCCTGATATTGGCACAGAAATGTAATATCGGTAGATATCGGTATTGGGTTTTTTCAGTATAATAAAAATCAATTTTAAAAATGCTATGTTAACTTGTCTTTATTCTATAAATCATAAACAAAGACAAAACAAGACAACAATTGGGATATCAAAGAAAAATGTGCAAAGAACGAAATATGGTGATTCTCACTGAAAATTGGAGGCAAGCATTTAAAAAAGGGCACACAGGTTGTGAATAGAAATAGAAATTGAATAGAAATTACAAAAAAGTAATAGAAAAATAAGTAAATCATTGATTACAGTTGCCAAAAGTATATTACAGGCCGCTGGCTTAAACCTCAACCCCCAAGCATAGATAAATGGTGGGACACAGTTAAAAATGTGTTAAAGATGGAAAAAGTCACAGCAAAGCTATAAGATAAATTATTAGAATATGAAAACCTATGGTTAGCCTTAGCACAGGGAATGGAATACAAACAAAACTACCCCATATTATCACTAGTATTATTAGTGTTATATTTAATTTGATTTTACGTTCTTATTAATTTTTTTCTTTCACTTTATTGTACATATAATATTTAATTTATGTAACACTTAAGTATTTGTATTTTATTTTCTTATGACCAGTCCAGGGTGTAAAGTCAGCTGGGATAGGCTCCAGCATACCCACGACCCTAATGAGGATAAGCAGTATAGAATATGAATGTTAAGAAATTATTTTGGGTATGCGAGGGATAGAGATGCACAAGGGGGAATGATGAAATTACAAGTAATAATATAAACAGTTAAATTAAATTAAGTTCCATAATTAATAGTAATTGTCAAAAGATACAGCATTTTTAATGTCACTATGAATACACCAATAGTGTCAATGAGCTCATTGGCAGTAATGAGGGAAAGCTTTAATGTAGGGAGAGTGTTAACTAATTGAACAATGTGAAATTGTTATTATGGTAAATGTAACAGTGCTACTACAGTATAGGACATTAAGAATGCTTGGGAAATAACAAAATTGTAAAGTCTCATAATGGTGATAGAAAATTAATAAACATGTTTACCTCAAATAAAAAAACATGCTGTGTATGCAAATACGGGCTCCTGTATTTTCCAGCGTGCAAATGATGACCTCATTGTCTGAAGCATGTATAGAACTGTGTTTGGCTAGTAACAAGCTTGCTCGCTCTGTAGCTGACTAACATGTCTGTGGTGTCTCCTTCGGATATTAAACTAGTGATTTGCAATTACTGCAAAGTTATGCGAGGTTTTTTTAGACGTAACTAAGACTTCTTCCTTGAGTACTTCCAATTCCCAGGGTGAAATCCATCAATTGAAAATCATTAAGTGCACTGGAAAGCCATTCCGTTTCTCTCATGCAAAATACTAGATCACCAAACTTGTAGAGTTCCTCGAGTGTTGCCATGCCCAGTCGCAAGTATTTCTCATTTTCAGCCTCGTCAAGAATCCATTCGCTGATGCTGTATCCATTAGCTTCACAACAGATATGTGTTAATTCCATTACAGAAGATATGTGATGTTATACAAATCGGTATCGGTTGATATCTGAATCGCAAATTGAGAGTTGGACAATAGCAGTGTATCAACTATTGTAAAAAAGCCAATACATATACACTACCGTTCAAAAGTTTGGGGTCACTTAGAAATGTCCTTATTTTTAAAAGAAAAGCACTGTTTTTTTCAATGAAGATAACCTGAAACTAATGAGAAATACACTCTATACATTGTTCATGCGGTAAATGACTGTTCTAGCTGCAAATATCTGTTTTTTGGTGCAATATCTACTGTACACAGGTGTGAGAGGCCCATGTCCAGCAACTATCACTCCAGTGTTCTGATGGTACAATGTGTTTGCTCATTGTGTCAGAAGGCTAAGGAATGATTAGAAAAGCCTTGCGTGTTAGCACAGCTAAAAACAGTTTAGCTGCTTAAAGGCGCTATAAAACCCACCTTTCTTTGAGCGGGTTGAGTATCTGGAGCACCACGTTTGTGGGGTCGATTAAATGCTCAGAATGGCCAGAAAAAGAAAACTTTTATGTGAAACTCCACAGTCTTGTTCTTGGAAATGAAGGCTGTTCCATGCAAGACATTTTTGAACGGTAGTGTATATGCATATACATGCATACCCCTGCTGATTTTTTTAATCAAAAACGTGCACATATGTAAATATGCAATGTTACGTTCATGAAATGTAGTGGCAAATAAAACCTCAAACCTCACAAAACTGATGTCAGTGATAATAACTGTGATGACTGGACACCACATGATTTTTAGATATCATAATTCACTTCAGTACATATCTAACATAATGTTTTAGTCACACGTGGAGTAATTTGGCAATTGTTATTTTGTTATTTTATTTTAATTATTTGATTTCCCAAAGTTCCTCTACTTTGTGAAATGTTATCTGTGTAGCAGAAATTATGTATACACTTTGCATACAGCACATTAATAATGACTTCCACTGCAAATGGTTTTACAGGAAGCAGTTATGTTCAATCGAAATGTTCCTGTCAGGTTTTTGGGTCCTTTTTCTAGCCCCAAATTACCATCTGTACCTGACATGATCCTAATGTCTTTCATTGGAAAGAAGGGCAAACATAGTAGTACAGGAGACTAGACAGCTATGCCTTTGACATCTGTAACCCAGTTTTTGTAAATCTAAACTGACATTGACTGGAGAACATTCAGTAAAGGAGATGTGGCTAAATTGACCATTCAGCAGCAGGAGAAGGAGGCATAAATTCATTAGTTGCAATGAGAGCAATCACCAACACAGAGAACAGGCCAGTGGATAACGTTTTGGGGGTAATTAGGCAATAAGGCCCGGAATGTATGGTGGTAAACAGTACTGCCATTTTCAGGCTATTCTGGCACATTCAACACCAGTATCTGCTCTCTTGTCTTCACTTCTGAATTGAAACATCAACAATATCGCTCAATCCTTTCACCCTGAGACAGTACATTATTGAAGAGAATTTGCAATAGTTTTGAGGGTACTTCCTGGATATGGCGCTATGGTCCACATCACTTTTCTACGAGTGAGCCATATGCTTGTTTCTTAAAAGAAGTCAAGGGCCGCTTGTTAGGAAGATGGCCACAGCAATGAGCTTTACCATTAATATAGAACTGGGATATAACAGACCCTGAAGGACACCAATGGATGCAGCATCATTGTGTCATATAGACAAAGGATTTATTTGCATTTATTTGAGAAGCACATTATTGAATAATAAATGTCAGTATGATAAAAACATCATAATTTATACCACTGCAGACTACAATAATAATCATGAACTCTTGTTGAATTAATCAGTCCATCAAAACTGTTTGTTATTATCTTTCTAAAGTCTCAAGGTTAGATTTCACTCCAAATGTGATGTGCTTGATTACGCAGGTGTATTTAATAAAATCTATCATCACAGACGAGGCATTATTTGGAAGCAGCATGTTGTAAGCCAACTCATACATACCTTTATACATGCAGTACAGTACAAAAATGAAATTATACTCCATCCATCCATCCATTTTCCACCGCTTATTTGGGTCCGGGTCGCGGGGGCAGCAGCCTTAGTGGGGAAGTCCAGACTTTCCAGTCCCCAGCGACCTCTTCCAGCTCCATCGGGAGAACACCAAGGCGTTCCCAGGCCAGCTGTGAGACATAGTCCCTCCAGCGTGTCCTAGGTCTTCCCGGGGGGCTTGTCCCGACTGGGCATGCCCGAAACACCTCACCAGGGAGGCGCCCGGGAGGCATCCGGACTAGATGCCCGAGCCACCTCAACTGGCTCCTCTCGATGTGAAGGAGCAGCGGCTCTACTCTGAACTCCTCTCGGATGGCCAAGCTCCTCAACCTAAATGAATGAAATGATACTCTAAAACCAAAATGTCAGTAAACAAACAAAGAGCACATCATATCGCTAAGCATGCTGTAAGGAAGGGGTCACCGAGCACCTGGCCGCATTATTTTTTAGTAAAGGGATATCAATTTTGAACACATGGGCTATTATTTTATTCCAAAAAATGTATGCCGTTAGAAACCCCCCAGTATCTGCATGTCAAATGCGAGCAGCCCACTTTTTGGATGGTTCCTGAAAGTATACTGAAACTTTGCAATGCATCTTCTCTATCGCCACACAGATAACACTACTTTACTTTTTTTTTTTTTACCCTATTTCCTTCAATTTATATTTGGTCCCAAACGCTGATACTATGTGGGAATGCATAAAGGTGAGATTTGATGACCTTATTGAGTGCTAACATGTATATTTGCTGTTGGGCCTCTCTAAAAATGTCAACGCTCATACTGGTTGGTTATCATTTTGTGCTTTACATTTGATGTTGTTAGTCTGGCAAAATAAATAATAAATAGGATTAATTAGATCGCTATACAGTGGTGTGAAAAACTATTTTCCCCCCTCCTGACTTTTTATTCTTTTGCATGTCACACAAAATGTTTCTGATCATCAAACACATTTTAATATTAGTCAAAGATAACACAAGTAAACACAAAATGAATGTTTTTATTATTAAGGGAGAAAAAAATCCAAACCCACATCACCCTGTGTGAAAAAGTGATTGCCCCCCTTGTTAAAAAAACTGTGGTTTATCACACCTGAGTTCAATTTCTGTAGCCACCCCCAGGCCTGATTACCACAGTGAGAGCCATTATCCACAAATGGCAAAAACATGGAACAGTGGTGAACCTTCCCAGGAGTGGCCGGTCGCCCAAAATTACCCCAAGAGCGCAGAGACAACTCATCCGAGTGGTCACATAAGATCCCAGGGCAACATCTAAAGAACTGCAGGCCTCACTTACCTCAATTAAGGTCAGTGTTCATGACTCCACCATAAAAACTAAACTGGGCAAAAACGGCCTGCATGGCAGAGTTCCAAGACGCAAACCACTATTAAGCAAAAAGAACATGAAGGCTTGTCTTAATTTTGCTAAAAAACATCTCGATGACTGCCAAGACTTTTGGGAAAATATCTTGTGGACTGACGAGACAAAAGTTTAACTTTTGAAAGGTGCGTGTTCCGTTACATCTGGCGTAAAAGTAACACAGCATTTCATAAAAAGAACATCATACCAACAGTAAAATATGGTGGTGGTAGTGTGATGGTCTGGGGTTGTTTTGCTGCTTCAGGACCTGGAAGGCTTGCTGTGATAGATGAAAGCATGAATTCTACTGTCTACCAAAAAATCCTGAAGGAGAATGTCCGGCCATGTGTTTGTCAACTCAAGCTAAAGCGATCTTGGGTGCTGCAGCCGGACAATGACCCAAAACACACCAGCAAATCCACCTCTGAATGGCTGAAGAAAAACAAAATGAAGACTTTGGAGTGGCCTAGTCAAAGTCCTGACCTGAATCCCATTGAGATGCTGCGGCATGACCTTAAGAAGGCGGTTCAGGCTAGAAAACCCTCAAAAAAAGCTGAATTACAACAATTCTGCAAAGATGAGTCGGCCAAAATTCCTCCAGAGCGCTGTAAAAAACTTGTTGCAAGTTATCGCAAACGTTTGATTGCAGTTATTGCTGCTAAGGGTGGCCTAACCAGTTATTAGGAGCACGGGCAATTACTTTTTCACACAGGGCTATGTGGGTTTGGATTTTTTTCTTCCTAAATAATAAAAACATTCATTTAAAAAGTACATGTTGTGTTTACTTGTGTTATCTTTGAGTAATATTAAAATGTGTTTGATGATCAGAAACATTTTGTCTGACAAACAAAACGTCCGGATGCCTCCCGGGTGCCTCCCCGGTGAGGTGTTTCAGGCATGCCCAGCCGGGAGAAGGCCCCGGGGAAGACCAAGGTCACGCTGTAGGGGCAATGTATCACATTTGGCCTAGGAACGCTTTGGTGTCCTCCCGGTGGAGCTGGAAGAGGTCGCCGGAGACCGGGAAGTCTGGACTTCCCGACTGAGACTGCCACCCCTGCGACCCGGACCCGGATAAGCGGAAGAAAATGGAACGAAATGGAATAGATTGCTATACTGTAATGTATGTATGTTTTACTGATGGTGAAAATCTCTCCCTAGCTACCGCACTAAAATACATTCTCACTGACAAGCCTACAAACAGGTGTCCTCAGGTATGACCGTATCTAAGCAGGTCCTCGCTCAAATTTGAGATAATAGTTCAAACCAAAAAAAACAGCTGAAAGACATTTTGTTAATAAAGAAAACTTGCTAGTTGGGACACTTGTCTGCCAAAACACCACTGGTATGGTCATCAACGAGATTTCAGAACCTCTAACATAAATCATTAACTTATCATTCCCAACTGGTAAATTTCCAAACAAAATGAAAACAGCTGAAGTAATTCCAATTTTCAAAAACAGTGACAAACATCACTTTACACACTACCGCTCAGGTTGGACAAATCTATTAATAAGCATGCGGATCATGCATTTTTGCGAAATATGACCATGAAACGAGTACAGTTTATCATTATTCGTAGTCATGATGAAGGAAAATCCTCATTGGGTAACTCTTAGGTATTCACTATTCTTGCTCTGTGATTAGCCAGTCACACACAACGACCTGCCTTTCCTAGACAGACTCGCTACAGCCAGAGAGCAAAGCCACGCCTCTCACTCTTTCACACACAGACACAAAACACAGTGACTCTCTGCTTGCTTGGCTTGACCTTACCTCACCTTGTTTTTTTTGCTCTATTTCAGTTTCATGATGTTTCAAGTGAGTTGGTAAACTTGTTTGTTTTGTAGCGTACACGATGCATTTGTTCAATACGTGTCGTATTGCATACTTCGGAAGGGTTTTTCCTCAGCTCATCTTGTATCTAAAGTTACTCGGTAAACTTGTTTGGTAATGTACGCAATGCATTGGACAGGACAAAGCTGCAGAGCATGAAATCGACAGAGTGATCTGCGCAGCGTCTGCAGTAATGTGGTCGCTCTACCGTAGCCTGTTGAGGTACGGATGCTTCCCTGATGCTTCCCTGGTGAGGTGTTCCGTGCATGCCCAGCCGGGAGAAGGCCTAAGGCTTTTTTTAAAATCGTTTTTCATTGTTATACATTTTTATGCTAACATCCTCAATAAATACTGTACAGTAGTGTGAAAAAGTGTTTCCTGAATTTTCTTTTTTTTTTGCATGTTTGTCGCGCTTACATTTTTCAGATCATCAAATAAATTTAAATATAAATATTAGTCAGCTCAGATAGGCTCCAGCATACCCCCATGAGAGAAAAAGTGGCATAGAAAATGAACGGATGTATGGACAATCTGTAATAGGTTCTAATGCCACTTGCTTTGGGACTCCAGCAACCACAGTGAGAGCCATTATCCACAAATGGTGAAAACATGGAACAGTGGTGAACCTTCCCGCACATTCTAAATTTCATTCATGCAAAATAATTTAGAACCTTTTCTACGCATAGATTGATAAATGAATTGAATGAATTGAAGTTGTAAACTTATTTATTTAGAATGGGTAGTATATGAACTACATCAAAAGAAACAGGTAGACGAGGAAATATCAGTAGACATTGTATTGTGAATGCTGAAAATTTGAAGTAAAACTGATTTGCTTTGATGTGCAAAAGTGAAAATGTTGAATGAATATCATAACATTGGGAATTGGAAGCATTGAAGGAGGAAGTCTTAGTTTCGCCTCGCACACAATGCTTTACAGTCATTGCAAATCGCAGGTGTAATAATCGAAGGAGACTCAGACATAACGTTAGTCAGGAGCGAGAAAGCACCCGCAACCCTAGTGAGGATAAGCGACTTAGAAAATAGATGAATGGATGGACAGAGCAGCTTGTTACCAGACACCCACGGATGTTTGACACCAAACTGTCAGACGCAGTTTGAGGAGGTCATCATTTGCGCTCCAGAAAATATGGGAGCCCATAGGGCTTTCTGGAGCTGTATACAGTATATACAGCATTTTTTATAGTAGGTTTTCATTATAGGGAAAAAAACCTATACCAGTATTGACCGATATTACATTTTTATGCTAATATTGGGTCAATATTAATCCCTAGTTGTGACCTTCTTGACCCACTTGATTGCATTCATTTGCATTTTGCTTAGGTTTTTCTTTTTTTTACTAAGTAAACGTTTATTGTGCTGTGACTTGAATTTCAGGAGTAGCCACTGCAGACTGCATTGGAAGCTGCATTTTATTTATTTCATACGTAACAATTCAGTTCTTTTTTGTTATTTATTTTAAAACACAAACAGTATGTTCCACCTCCATCATGTTATTTGTAGTATATCGGAAATGTCCCTATTCCATTTTTTGGCTTCCGATCCAATCTGTTTTTTTTTTTATTGTTTTGCCAGCTTGGTACAATTTTGTTTAATAATAAGCTTTTGTTAAAAACATGATTTTGTGGAATTGGATACGGTTATAAAAGTAGCTCTTTAAAACATTAAAAATAATGCAACCAAAGTATTCCTAGTTTACTTTTTTGAACACAGCGTGGACAACAATATTTTTTTGAGTCAGGTCCATAATCCAATAATTGTCCTTCCGATAAAAAATAAAATGAGAAAAAATGGGTGTGCAAAAATAATTATAGGCTATTACTTATCATTTGACATGGTTATAGATTAATTTGTGGTGTGATTTATAAAATATGATTTATAAACAAACCATCTTCAACTCAGTAGTAATGTTTGGATGTTCGAGTGGCAACCAGCTCTGAGGCGCGCCTACCATGTTGGAGTGTTACCTTAGCCGGATCACCCTGATCTCACAATATTATCCGATCTTCAAAATACAGAGCATCGACAGCCAATCTCTACAGTATATGGTTTAGTAAATGACTATTTAGGCTTGACCTTTATTTCTCTTGTCAATAAAGATATTTCAAAGTAACACATTTTAGAGCTTGTAATCGTTTTCCCTAGGTTATCATACTGTCAGAATCTCAAAGTGGCCCATGCCTACTCATGGGTGTGACAGAAAACAACTAAGAACCACTGATTAAGCAGTAGTTATCCATGATTGCTGTGCACAGTTGTTGCCAGGATCACTGGCCTCTATCTGTGACGATAAGATGCAAAACTAACAGTTTGCACATAAATAAGAGAGCGCAACTCCTTGCATGTGACATTAGCACAGCCTCCTTTTATTGCATATAAATACACGTTTACAATTTTTAAAATGTCATTACCCCTGAGGTAGTGTTTGACTGTGCTGGGATTGCATGTCGACCTTCACTCCCAATAAAATACAAACTTTATGTGTGCGTCTGTGTGTGTGTGAGTGTAAATAAATAGCGTTACTGCTACATGAATAAATTCTCACTGAATATTTAAAATATGACTTCTCCATCAAGCATCTGTTTGAGGCAACCTTGGAATTTGCATTCTCAATCATATTGACCTGAAAGCAAACACAATGAAAAAGTGCAGTGTAGGAGATAAGGATGTCAAAGCAAGAAGTGACACCCGAGTGACAGGAAATCAAATGAACCACAATGAAACGGTGACAAAGATGTGTTCTCCATTTGAAGGCCATGGCGTTGTTTTCTGCTGTGGTGACATTATTAAGATTGAACTCTTCTTGCTTTCTTCTCTTCTTTTAACTTCACTCTTTGTAACTATAAATTACTCATTCTCCTCCTGGAACAGCTGTATTATTTGACTATCACGTTGTAAAATCAAGCACACAGAGTAGAGACAGATTGAAATAAGCCAACATTAGATATGGAATTATTGTGTTCTCTTGTTTCACTTAAGTGTAATGCAGTACAGTGAACCCTCGTTTATCGCGGTAGATAGGTTCCAGAACTGGCCGCGATAGCTGAAATACGCGAAGTAGGGACACCATATTTATTTAACAGGTATTCAGTATTCAGACTTTTAAAACCCTCCCTTTACATATTACTGTTAACAAACCACCCTTTACAGTAATGCACAGATATCTACAATAAGTAACAGTCTGTTCTGTGTTGAGCATATAAATAACATTTGATACAACTCATTTTACACATATTTTGGTAATAAATAAATGTACCTTTTTTTAGGGAGCTGAGCCGAAAGAATAAGCTTATTTTTTATGGAAAACATCAACTGATCTATTAATGCAATTGGTTCTTTCCATTGAGAAAATCAAAGGCACCTACCTGCTGATTGGATTAGGCACTGCTTTTATGTATCGCACAATTCAGAAGACTGAGACAGCACTCCATTGTGTCCAGCAGCTGCCCGTCTACATTGATCGATAATGAGACCAGTAGTCAAATCCATTGGAATGCGGCTACTCGCATTAACCAAACACTCTAATTAATCCCAATTTCGCCCCGACCGGCACGTGCCAGATATGGCCGAAATAACTGTGGCTGGCTGCCGGCCTACACTGAAACACCTCCATCCCTTGTTCCCCCGGATCAAGTCATTCATTCATTCATTTTTTATACCTCTTATCTTCATTTTTTTGTCACGGGTATGCTGGAGCCTATCCCAGCTGACTTCGGCGGGGTACACCCTGGACCGGTCACCAGTCAATCGCAGGGCAGACAAACAAACATTCACACTCACATTCACACTCTAATGGACAATTTAGCGTCGCCAATTAACCTAACATGCATGTTTTTGGAATGTGGGAGGAAACCAGAGTACCCGGAGAAAACCCACGCCCGCACAGGGAGAACATGCAAACTCCACACAGAGATGCCCCGGATCAAGTGTTAGTTCTTATGTTGTAAAGTGTGCTTGTCTGTCCCCAAGTTGCCAACATTTTTTCGAGGTCCACACTGTACTCCCCCAGAGGAGCATAGTTTGGAATTGCTTTCTCTTCTTGATCCACCTTTTCCTCTCCCTCTTAAATTGCCCAGTTATCCTGTCCTGTCAACCCCTCTATCATACTGTATGGTATGTTGTATATGTACAAATGGTTGACTGCACAATTTCACTTGTACCTCTGTATAGGTGACGAGTAAAAGCCAGTCTTCATCTTCATCATTGCTACATGGTAAAATATTGCCAAGGTTTTGCAGCATTTCACAGTACTATTTCACAGTAAAATAATGCAAATATTAACAATGCAATCAAAAATCCTGGTAATATTACATTCATTTATTCATTTTCTATACCGCTTATCCTCAGGGAGGATAAGGGTCGCGGGTATGCTGGAGGCTATCCCAGCTGACGTTGGCCCGGAGGCGGGGTACACCCTGGACTGGTCGCCAGTCAATCGCAGGGTAATATTACAAATAACTGTAGAGTTTACTTTACACTTGCATTTAAAAGTATGTAACTGTTATTTCACTGTAAAGTAGTGCAATCAAAATTCACTGCGCTATCACATATAACTAAACTATTCAATTGCTTTTTTTGTATTGTCTTTATTTTTTCCATTTTATTTGTTGATTTTCCTGTTTTGTCTTTGTCTTTTCCATTTGCTTTTCCACATTTCATTTGTCGGATGGTTGTCACTAGCTGGTAAAAGCAATGACAATACAATTCCCCATCCACTGCCAGGGTGACTAGTCCAATCCAGCCTGATAGCCGCTTCTCTCGGCAGCTTCGATATGGCCTCCAACGTATACGACGTTCGTGCAAAGTATGTGCTTGGTGGCGTGATAGTGATGGAGTGGTGAGACTCATGGGTCATGGGTCCACACCCAAACTTAGTTCATGGTGTACATACAGTGTGTTCAAGCTACTAGATATTTGTGACGCACACAGAATCTATTATCACTTTTGTGAGATGTATTTTATTTTTGTCTGAATTAATACAACAGAGAAATTCTAGTTTGTTTGGAATGTTTTTTGGAAGCAAAATTGGACTTTTAATGTATTTGGCAATTGTTGATTTTGCCAAACACATTATAATTAAGGGAACACTCCTAGCTTTACCACTAGGGGGCAGCACAGCAATTTTCCAATGCTAAAGGACTGACTGACTTCCTCATTCCGCTCAGGACGCTTGATGAAGAAGTCACCGCTAGCATGTCTCACTTATTGCTCCTTGTCTTATCAGGTGGGTGTCCATTTAAAGTGTCACAGCATACATGTACACATTATTAATGCTCTTATGGACAACTAAGGTCTATTTTGGACGTTTGGGAAACTATTTCAGTTTTTTCCTCTTTTTGTCAAAAAATGGCGGCTCCTGCTCATTAGTATCTTTCAATGAATCTTTTTGGCTCCAAAACATCCATATTTGTATGTAGGATATCTTTGATGTGAGAGTGATATCTCCTGTGACTTTTTGTATATATTAAGGTGATGTTAAGCAAACTGGGGAAAAAAATTGCCTTTATCTAAGCCTGCCATTTAATGCACATAGAAATTCACTCAGTGCCCAATACATTAGTAGTAAGATGCTATCTTGTTTAATACATACACAATGAATGGACATTTCTTTATTAATGCGAATTGTGTCTTATTCTGATAAGGGGAACGTGAGTTTATATTTTGGGAATATGCTTCAGAAGAATATTGTATGTCAGTGTTTATGAATGGAATGTAAATAAATTCCACGGAGGAGGCTTGATGGAGAAGACACCACTAGCATGTCTTACTTAATGATGCCTGTTTTAACAGGCAGTCACACCCTCCACAGCCAGCTGAATTATTAAACTGTTCGAACATAAGAATGTCCACGAGTGCACTTGGCACCAGGACACCCTAGGTTGCACGTCTATGATCGACTTGTTGCTGTATGAACAGGGCGTTCAAAGTGGAGTTGCGAGCGGCGTGGGAGCGATGGATGACAGATGGCGAACACATCTTTACTAAGACTTGGAGGCAGCGCCGGGCGAGTTACTTTGATGGATTTGTGGTTGAAGATCGATCAAAAAATAACGTGAGTACATTGTTAAATACTTCAATAAAGTACAACCGAACTCAGTTTTGCTCCTGCTGCCTTTTTAAAAACATAAATTAAACATTAAACATTTAAGCTAATGTATGTTTTACCATGCCTGCGCCCAATAATACGGTGCGCCTTCGGTATTTCTTAAATACAGAAATAGCACCCGTAATTGAGACTGCGCCTTTTAATACGGTGCGCCCTAAGGTCACGAAAATATGTACTTGACATATGCAACGAAAAACTGTCTTATTTTTGAATAAATTGGTAAATAAATTGTATGGTGTATTGTATGGGGTGTTGTCAAGAGGAAAATGCAATACGCCAAACCAAACAATGCAGAGAAGCTGAAGGCCACTCTCAGCGCAACCTGGGCTCTCATAACACCTTAGAAGTCCCACAGACTGATCCAAAGTGTTAACATAACTAGAAAAAATCTTAACGGAATGCCTTAAAATATTAAGATAAAGTAAGCTTTAAGTGTTTAGTTTTTAGAACAAAGAGAAACCACAATATGAAGGGAACACCGAAACAGTATTTACAACCACAACTAGTGTGGTTCCAATAGGTTGTGTGCAAGCGTGGAATTTTGTGTAACTGCAAATCATTTTTGGCACAAAGTGTGTGCATAAACATTGCGCAAGAAGTGCGTAAACTAGTCTTCAGCCTTTTCAGGCATGCTATCTAAATAACACGCATTACCGTGGAGAATTGTGGGACAATGAATTTCCGAGATCCAACAATGTTACTGTGGTACTCTTTTCTTTCTCATCTTTTTCATCCACCTTGTTTTTGTTCTTTCTGGAACAAGAAAGAACAAACAAGATGCACTTTTGTAGATGCACACCTGGTGTGAGTCAAAAAGTAGTAATGGTCTGTGTGTGGGTTTTCTGTAAACTCCAACATGCAGGCCCATATCATCTCCAAAGTAGTCAGTTGTGTTAAGAATTATTGTGCATCTTCTCTGCTGTGTGCATAGACAGAAAAAAGTACATTTGGGGCATCTGCAGTGGATAAATAAGATTATGTATGCAAGATGTTTGGTATTTTAAGTGTTAACAGAACCCGATAGATATTTTGAACTAGTGTGATATTTGAAAGTAGTATTCATAATGGAAGCTGCTTTTCAGTTTCAAGCTACAGGATAGGACATGTAGCAACTAAATGACAAAAATGATTTTGCTTCTCAAGCGAGCCTTGTGTTTTCTTCTCATCTCTTCAACACCAATCTTGATTGTATAAACTGCAATCAAGAAAACAGATGCATTTATGACAGGAAACATTACTCAGAAGTAATTTGTCAAGAAATGTTCGGTTTGTGTTCGAAGCAGACACTGAGGCAGTAGTTATGCAATATAGATTTTTTTACGTGCAACAACAAGAGTGGACAGTCCAAACAAAAGGGAGCGTGCAGGACAAATGGAAAAACAAGAACCAACACAAAATGTGAACTACCAAAAATAGGATCCAGAAGATAACTAGGGCTGTGGCGGAATGACAAACCTGGCAGGTAGACATAGCAGCAAAGTACCATTACCGGTTGGTTCATTTCATACTTGGGCAATCAGTGACAGAATCGACTTCTTAATACCACAATAATAAATATGTACAATTAAGGTATAATAAAACATACTTGTATTTTCATTCATTCATTGTCTATACCGCTTGTCCTCATTAGGGTCGCGGGTATGCTGGAGCCTATCCCAACTGGCTTTGGGCCGGAGACGGGGTACACCCTGGACTGGTCGTCAGTCAATCGCAGGGCACATATAGACAAACAACCATTTACACTCACATTCATACCTATGGACAATTTAGAATCGCCAATTAACATAACATGCATGTTTTTGGAATGTGGGAGGAAACCGGAGTACCCGGAGAAAACCCACACACGCACAGGGAGAACATACAAACTCCACACAGAGATGCCCAACGGAGATTCGAACTGTGAAGCTCCTGACTGTGAGGCCAATGTGCTACCCAGTTAGCCACCGTGCGGCCATACTTGTATTTTTTGTCTCAAAAATAGATATTCAGTAGTGACAGCTAATGTTGGACAAAAAGAAGTACAGTCCAATGCAAATAATACAGCAAGGAGGTTTGAATAAATTCATGCACATGTTAAACGATGCTTTAAAATTCACAGGTTTTCATAAGGCTTTCAAGAAAGATTTGTGCACATACACAAAATTACACTGTCTTACTTTTTAAAGCTTCTTGGACATTTCATATTTTTCAGTAACAATAGATGTGTCCGTCACTTGTCATATGGTTCTTCCTTGCTAAAGGATTGTTCTAAAAACAAATCTGTCATGGCCATTTTACGTGTCGACTTCGACATGGTGGCGACGACCCCGAGGATGCAGAAGATAAGGACTCCGTGACAGGTCAGAGAATTGTTTTTAATAATAATTGCTGCAATGCATAAGTGACAGCCACGGCAGACAAAGAAACAAACAGCAAAGAAACAATGCAACAACCAAAACGAGAAGAACACACCTGAACTAAATGGAAATGAAACTCAAATTAGCGACAGGTGCGACTGATAAGAAAAGCAAAGGAATCAGACACAAAACAAGGAAAACAGGAAAAACTATCAAAATAAAAGTGTAGAAACAGGAACTAAGAACTAACAAAACAAGCTGTCACGCCGACTAACAAAAAACACAATGATTACACATAAAAACATTAAATATTGTATACATTTAAATGCACGTATACCAATATTTATAAATTGTTATCCCCCAGTTAAATTTTGACCTCCAATAGAAGGTGTTAACTTTCTCCCCAGGAGGTCAATGATAGTGGGAAGAGTGGATGATGATAAGGCGGGGGGTGGGGTGGAGGTTATTAGGGGTTGTTACTGGTGTCATTTTTGCTGGGACATGTCCTAAAATGTAATAAAACTGTTGCTTTCTGACTAAACAGCACAGCATAGTCTAATAACTGATCATGAGTGCTGCAGTGCTAAAATACTACTGAACATGACAGCGCTTACTGAACATCAGTACAGGTGGACAAACTCCCAAGTTGATGCATTGGCCATAACAATAGTCTTCTGCAGTCAGAAGTAGAGATGTCCAATATTGGCTTTTTTGACGATATCTGAACCGCTGATTTTATCCAACTCTCATTTTCCAATTCCGATATCAACCAATATGTTTAACAAATATATGTTGTGAAGCTAATTGATACAGCATCAACAATAAACAACATTGTAAACAGAGAGAAATACAGTGGAAGCCCGGGATACAAATGCCCCGAAATATGAAAAATCTGGGATCCAAAAGTACCTTCCTGATTTTTTTTTGCTTGGGCTTACAAAAAATAGTTCAATTTACGAAAGTTTGTCGATCTCGGCAAAACTTGTTTTTTTCTGAATTTTCCTGATATACCGTATTTTAAGGCACATGCCTTAAAATAGACATACAATCTACAAAAAAAGGCAACGGAAGCAAAAGAGTGAGTTTAGTTGAACTTTATTGTACTATTTATCAATACACTCACTGTATTTTTTTAATCACTCTTTTCCCACAAATCCATCTTCTGCATCTGACTTGAGCAGCTGGGCAATTTCGCCATTAAACATGCCGGGTTCCCTGTCATCATTGTGGGCTGTCAGTCTCGTTGTCACTTGGCTGTTCAGCAATGATGCCGGCTTTCGTGAAAGCTCGGACAAGAGTTAAAGCAGATACCTTAGCCCAGGCACCCACAATCCATTCAAATATAGTGGCGTAACTCGCCGGGCACTCTGCAAAAACGTTGTTTTGGAGCATACCGGTAGGATACCAACTGGAGGCATGGCGGAGGTAAGTGTACGTACTGTACGTATGACATAATGCAGAGATCGAATCCTGCGGCCACCGAACTGAAACCCCTCAACGCCCTGGCTGCGTCTTGAAATTCTGTCCATGAAAATAAAGAACAGAATTGGTGACAAAGGGCAGGCCTGGCGGAGTCCAACCCTCACTGGAAACGGGCCTGACTTATTGCCGTCAATGCGAACCAAACTCTTACACCGGTCATACAGGGAACGAACCGCCTGGATTAGGTGGTCCGATACCCCATATTCCCGGAGCACTCCCCACAGTATTCCCCGAGGAACACTGTTGAATGCCTTCTCCAAGTCCACAAAACACATGTAGACTGGTTGGGCAAACTCCCATGCACCCTCAAGGACCCTGCCGAGAGTATAGAGCTGGTCCACAGTTCCACGACCAGGACGAAAACCGCACTGCTCCTCCTGAATCCAAGTTTCAACTATCCGGCGGATCTTCCTCTCCAGAACCCCTAAATAGACCTTACCGGGAAGGCTGAGTGTGATCCCATGATAGTTAGAACACACCCTCCGGTCCCCCTTCTTGAAAAACGGGACCACCATCCCGGTCTGCCAGTCCAAGGGCACCGACCCCGACGTCCACGCAATGTTGCAAAGTCATGTCAACCAAGACACGCCCACAGCATCCAGGGCCTTGTGGAACTCCGAGGAGGTCTTCAAAGTATTCCCTCCACCTGTCCACAACATCTCCAGTCGAGTTCACCAGCACAACGTCCCCACCATACACGGTGTTGACTGTGCACTGCTTCCCCTGCCGAAGACGGCGGATGGTGGTCCAGAATCTCTTTGAAGCTACCAGAAGTTGTTTTCCATGGCCTCTCTGAAGTCCTCCCATCTCCTGGTTTTTGCCTCAGCGACCGCCAGGGCTGCAGACCGCTTGGCCTTCCGGTACCTGTCAGCTGCCTCCAAAGTCCCATGGGCCAAGACGGCTTGATAGGACTCTTTCTTCAGCTTGACGGCATCCCTTACCACTGGTGTCCACCAACGGGTTCTGGGATTACCGCCACGACAGGCACCGACCACCTTACGGGCACAGCTCCGATCGGCCGCATCGAAAATGGAGGCACAAAACATTGCCCACTCGGATTCAATGTCCGATGCCTCCCTTGGAACATGGGCAAAGCTCTCCCGTAGGTGGGAGTTGAAACTCCTTCTGTCAGGGGACTCTGCCAGGCGTTCCCAGGAGACCCTCACAATGCGTGTGGGTCTGCCAGGTCTGACCGGCATCCTCCCCCACCATCGGAACCAATTCACCACCAGGTGGTGATCAGTTGACAGCTCTGCCCCTCTCCTCACCCGAGTGTCCAAAACATGTGGTCGCAAGTCCGACGACACAACCACAAAGTCAATCATCGAACTGCGGCCCAGGGTGTCCTGGTGCCAAGTGCACATGTGGACACCCTTATGCTTAAACATGGTGTTCGTTATAGACAATCAGTGACGAGCACAGAAGTCCAATAACAAGACACCGTTTGGGTTAAGATCAGGGGGGACGTTCCTCCGAATCACACCTCTCCAGGTCTCACTGTCGTTGCCAACATGAGCGTTGAAGTCACCCAGCAGAACAAGAGAATCCCCCGAGGGAGTACTCTCTAGTACTTCCTCTAAAGACTCCAAAAACGGCGGGTATTTTCAACTGCTGTTTGGCGCATAAGCGCAAACAACAGTCAGGACCCGTCCCCCCACCCGAAGGCGTAGGGAAACTACCCTCTTGCTTACCGGATTAAACTCCGAAGTGCAGGCTTGGAGACGGGGGGCAACAAGAATTGCCACCCCTGCTCGTCGCCTCTCATTGCCGGCAACACCAGAGTGGAATGAAGTCCAGCCCTCTTGAGAGGACTGGTTCCAGAGCCCTTGCTGTGCATGGAGGTGAGTTTGACTATATCTAGCCGGAATTTCTCCTCCTCACGCACCAGCTCAGGCTCCTTTTCCGCCAGAGAGGTGACATTCCACGTACCGACAACTAGCTTCTGTAGCCGAGGATCGGACCGCCAAGGCCTCTGCCTCCGGCCGCCACCCAGCTCTCTTTGCACCCGACCCCTTTGCCCCCTCCCACGAGTGGTAAGCTCATGGGAGGGGGGACCCACGTTAACTTTTCGGGCTGTGCCCGCCTGGGCGCCATGGGTGCAGGCCCGGTCACCAGACGCTCGCCATTGTGCCCCGCCTACGAGCCTGGCTCCAAAGGGGGGCCCCGGTGACCCTCGTCCGGGCGTGGGAAAACAAAGTCCAATTGTGTTATTCATCATCAGGGTCTTTTGAGCCACTCTCTGTCTGGTCCCTCCCCTAGGACCTGTTTGTCATGGGTGACCCTACCAGGGGCATGACAGCCCCCGACAACTTAGCTCCTAGGATCATTGGGACACGCAAACTCCTCTACCACGATAAAGTGGTGACTCAGGGAGGAGCAGGTAGATCCAATACTTTGTAAATACACCTCGCATCTGGTAAATTTTAAAACATACTACATTTCAAATCATAACATAGCTCATAGTATAAACAATACAAAATATCAGACTTATTTTATTTATTTTTTTAAACTCTGAGTAGACCTCGGATAAGCGGACAAAAAAGGTGGGATGGATGGATGGAAAAAACAGAGGACAAAATCATTAAAAATGTGTGAAAATTGTGTGTGAACAATAAGAAACTAAACGCACAAAATAATGGAAACAATTAAAACAAGTTTTAAAATAATAAATACCACAATTAGAATGAAAATGGATTCGCAATTCCCAAATGGCTCCGTGTGCTATCAGTGACTGAGCCATGTGTTGCTTACGCAGTGTGTAAACAAGAAAGAAAAGACAATCGGCAATGAAATTGAAAGATGAGCGATCACACCGGCTGACATCAATAGGCTTAGCCTATCACACCATGATAGGTGACATCATATCTTAAAACCTGTTTTACATTCTCTCAGTAATAAGGGACAAAGTGTGTCCATTTTCAACACAATATGGGGTGCTTACTTCTATCTGCACGCACATGTGCAAGTCGATTCAAAATTTACTTGCAATGTGTCGAATTTTATTTGAAAAATGCCACCATGCTGAACCGATCAGACAATCAGGGCGCTACAGTAATTTTGTAGACCAGGCACAGGTGAGGCAGGGTGAAGGTGCACCAACGGGGCGTGTTTTAAGCGCATTTTGCAATTTCGTGCCAGGCGCAGCATGGCGTAAGTACGCCTCCGTGCCTCCAATCGACACAAGTGGCAAAAAGGGAGGAGACAAGGCGTGACTAGGTTTAACACAGCCAGGCCAAATCTTCACCAATCATATGAGCTCCTCAAATTTCATTGAATATGTATGAAGACAGCGGAAGACGGCCAAACTTCTTCAAGACGGAAAGTGATTTTCTAGTCTGGGAGGTCCAAGCTCGTGGACAAATATATGGTCACGTGAGCAGACCTCCACAAGCTGATGATGCAAAAGCAGCCTGGGAGGAGATTACAATTACATTATAGTAAATTGGCCCCTTTGGCTCCTCCCACGAGTGGTGAGCTCATTGGAGGGGGCACCCACGTTACTTTTTCGGGCTGTGCCCGCCTGGGCCCCATGGGTGCAGGTCCGGTCACTAGACGCTCGCCATTGTGCCCCGCCTACGGGCCTGGCTCCAAAGGGGGGCCCCGGTGACCCGCGTCCGGGCGAGGGAAAACAAAGTCCAATTGTGTTATTCATCATCAGGGTCTTTTGAGCCACTCTCTGTCTGGTCCCTCCCCTAGGACCTGTTTGTCATGGGTGACCCTACCAGGGGCATGACAGCCCCCGACAACTTAGCTCCTGGGATCATTGGGACACGCAAACTTCTCTATCACGATAAGGTGGTGACTCAGGGAGGAGCGAATTAGACAATTAACATGTTAAATGTTGTCCGGGTTACAAAAAAATACGGCTTACAAAAATCCTTTTGGAACAAATTAATTTTGTATCCCGGGGTTCCACTGTACTGTGATTGACTTGTGATTGGCCATTGCAAAGTGTGGCTCGAGGAACTCCACAAGTTTGGTGAATCCAATATCTTGCACAGTAGAAAAGGACTAGTTATCTTGTGCGATGCAGTCTATGATTTTCCGATTGATGGCTTATGCCCTGGGAATTGGAAGTACTGAAGTATTGAAGGAAGTCTTGGTTTGGCCTCACATAACCAACGCTTTGCAGACATTGCAAATCACAAGTTTAATATCTGAAGGAGACACCACAGACATAACGTTAGGTACAGAGCAAGCAAGCTTGTTACTAACCAAACACGCAGGGAGCCCATAGACCTACATACAGCATTTTTTTAATCGGTTTTCATTAATGGGAAAAAAACTTGATAGCTACCGATATTACATTTTGATGCCAATGCCAGGCCAATAATATTGGTAGGCCCATATTATGGGACAACACTAGTCAGAAACCATCTCCTTCCTTTGTCATGTCTTATGCTATCTGAGAAAATTGGTGCAAAAGCCATTTCTCACAAGGTTGTGTATCAGTCACTCACTTCAATGAAAATGTATGGTGTGAGCAAGGTGTGTGGCCAATTTCCACCGGCCACCATGAGTCTCTTTGATATGCCTTGTGCTCCAAGTGATGCATTTCACGAGGTCTTATGTGTGATGGAACTGATCGTTCTGTTCAGTGTGTGGGAAAAGTTCAAGTTTGAAGGTGTGTTTTCATGATAAAAAATGAATTGAGTAGTCAACCAGCCCCTCCACCTGGACTGATGTGGTTACGCCCTTGAGCAGTTTGAACAGATGGCTAAACAGGAGTGAACAGCAGCAAACAAAAGGGGAAATTTACAGTAATGGCCAAAAATAGTGGCATGCCAAAGATGCCTATGTGTTTCACCATGCCTTTATGGAATGCAAACAAATCAGTCTAATTTATACATTTGTGTCCAAAAACATTGGCATCTCTGGGATCCCAATATTTTTGGCCATGGCTGTAAAAGTAAGCATTTGCAAAAATGCAAATTGTTTTCTTTTTGTTTTGTGCTTGGAATGTCTCCTAAGTGTTTTCTGTCAAAGGAGAGTGATGAATGGTAACAGATCTAAAAATAGCATGTAAAGTAAAGCTTTTCTAAGAAGTCTATTTGTGGAAAATGAGACTGCCGCCCTCCCTACTGCAACCTCATGTTAAAGCTGCCATGACGATTACTGCAGAGGTAAGGCATATTGTTGTTAGAGATGTTCAGACTGGTCCACCAGTATGATACACCACTAAAGACAACCATCTGTGGTCACCATATTGATGACAGAAACAATATTGTTATTACAAGTCATCAACAAGTTTGAAAAAAAAGATTGTGGTCAATACTCCCTCTAATTTTTCAAGCACATACACACGATCTTTGTGAGTTAGTTTAGTTTAGTTTAATTGATAGGGGACAGTTCATAAAATACATTTATTTTATGAATAAATGCAATTTCATAAATGCAATTTCATAAAATACATGGTTATAAAAGCCAGAATTAGCTACAATGGTAGTTTTCATCTGTAGTCCCCTGGCCAAGATATACAAAAAAGCAATACAATACTTTCACAATAGAAAAACATGTGTAGACATATGATAGAACACAGATGTAACAAATAACATAAACATAAACTGTTAAAAGAGCAAATAACGCACAATACCTATACAATATTAAAGGAGATATTAAAATGCTTACTATGCTATTGAATGAGCATATATATGAGATATTCTACAACATAGCACACTGGATTACAACGTCAGGAAGCCAACTTCAGCCTTTGCTGATTTGTTTTATTTTATTTTAGTGTTGACAGCAGTAAGTTTTAAGAAGCCAAATTTTGAATGTTTTTTTGAAGGCCTTGTGTGATGTGTGTATTTTAACCTCCTTCGGTACGGAGTTCCACTCAGTTGCACCCCTCACTGACACTTACTAAGAGTCCTCCTGCGCAGAGGAAAGAAACAATCGCCTCTGACAGACCCTCGAGTGACACGCTCGGAGCTGCTTCTTTGGCTAATAAACTCTGCCAGGGACTCTGGAGTTAAACCATGTAGAACTTTGTAAAGCAAATCTAAATCTGCAAATATATGGAGACAGTTTAAAAGACTGTATTTTTTTAAATCACACAATGATGATAGTGCCTGGGTTTTTTATCCATAACTTTAATTGCTTGTTTGTACACGACTTCCAATGTTTTTTTTTGCACTCTGACCAGCCTGGGACCAGCTGGTTAGGGAATAGTTGAAGTGAGTTAGAATCATTGAATGCAAGTACGGTTTTCCCGCTTCAGTTGGCATTTCATGTCGAATTGCATGGAAATTTGCAAGGTTTAACTTGATTTTTTTTTTTTTTACACAATTTGTCAATATGGGCTTTGAAAGAAAACTGTGAATCTATTATTTGCCCGAGATATTTATATTGGCTAACAATTTGTATTTTTTGTCAATTAACATGTATGTCGGATTTACATGCCATTGGATAGTAGCCAAATGAAATGGAAATATCAAAGACTGAAGCAATACGACTGGTGAGAGCTGACCCTAGATCTTTGAGCATGTTCGTGTCCATTCCAAAAACATCCTTTGCGTTAGATGGTTTGAGTGATTGAATTAAATCTATGACTTTGGTCTCAGTAATATTTGTAATGGTAAAGGATTGCGTTACTGACATTGCAGGGTATTCTTTCCCTTGTTTTACTGAAAACTTAGAGATTTCAGACACAGATTCAATGAAATAGTTGTTAAAAGCATCCGCCATCACTTGAGGTTACGTCAGGTTGTGTCCATTTAATTGAATTTGGATTACTTTTGTTTAGTTTTTCTGGGAAACACTCAACAGTTTTTAAAATATAATTCCAGGGTATTTTAGAATTTCCCCTGGCATTATTCAAAGAAGTAATAAAAAAAGTCAGCTTTCGATTTTCTTATTTCCTTCACTACCATATTTCTCCATCCATCCATTTTCCTCCGCTTATCCGGGTCCGGGTCGCGGGGGCAGCAGCTTCAGTAGGGAAGTCCAGACTTCCCGGTCCCCAGCGACCTCTTCCAGCTCCATCGGGAGGACACCAAGGCGTTCCCACACCAGCTGTGAGACATAGTCCTTCCAGCGTGTCCTAGGTCTTCCCGGGGGCCTTCTCCCGACTGGGCATGCCCGAAACACCTCACCAGGGAGGCGCCCGGGAGGCATCCGGACTAGATGCCCGAGCCACCTCAACTGGCTCCTCTCGATGTGAAGGAGCAGCGGCTCTACTCTGAGCTCCTCCCGGATGGCCGAGCTCCTCACCCTATCTCTTAGGGTGAGTCCAGCCACCCTACGAAGGAAACTCATTTCCGCCGCTTGTATCCGCGATCTCATTCTTTCGGTCATGACCCATAACTCATGACCATAGGTGAGGGTGGGAACGTAGATCGATCGGTAAACAGAGAGCTTTGCCTTCCGGCTCAGCTCTCTCTTCACCACGACGGTCCGGTACAGCGACCGCATTACTGCAGATGCTGCACCGATCCGTCTGTCGATCTCACGCTCCAACCTTCCCTCACTCGTGAACAAGAACCCGAGATACTTGAACTCCTCCACCTGAGGCAAGACCTCACTCCCAACCCGGAGGGTACAGTCCACCCGTTTCCGACTGAGAACCATGGCCTCGGATTTGGAGGTGCTGAGTCTCATCCCAGAAGCTTCACACTCAGCTGCAAACCGCTCCAGTAAACGCTGAAGGTCACATCCTGATGAGGCCATAATGACCACATCGTCTGCAAATAGCAGAGACGAGATCCTAAGGTCACCAAGCTGGACTCTCTCAACACCTTGACTGCGCCTAGAAATTCTGTCCATGAAGATTATGAACAGAATGGGTGACAAAGGGCAGGCTTGGCGGAGGCCAGCGTTCACCGGAAACAAGCTCGACTTACTGCTGGCAAATCGTACCATTCTCCTGCTTCGATTGTACAAGGACCGAATGGCTCAAAGTAGCGGGCCACCAATCCCATACTCCCCGGAGCACCCCCCACAGGAAACCACGAGGGACACGGTCGAATGCTTTTTCCAGGTCTACAAAGTACATGTAGACCGGTTGGGCAAACTCCCACATAACCCTCCAGTACCCTTGCAAGGGTGTAGAGCTGGTATAGTGTTCCGCGACCGGGACGAAAACCACATTGCAGCTACAGTAACTGAGTTTCGACTAACGGTCGTACTCATCTCTCCAGCGCCCTGGAGTAGACTTTCCCAGGAAGGATGAGGAGTGTGATCACCCTATAGTTTGAACACACCCTCCGGTCACCCTTTTTAAAAATGGGGACCACCACCCCGGTCTGCCAGTCCAGAGGTACTGTTCCTGACTTCCATGCAATGTTGTAGAGGCGTGTCAACCAACACAGTCCTCCAACATCCAGAGCCTTGAGAAATTCTGAGCGGAACTCGTCTACCCCCGGAGCCTTGCCACTGGGGAGTGATTTGACTACCCCAATTACCTCAGCCACGGTGATAGAACTGTCCACGTACGTATCCTCAGACTCTGCTTCCTCTATGGAAGGCATGTCAGTGGGATTGAGAAGGGCCTCGAAGTATTCCTTCCACCGACCAACTATATCCACAGTCGTGGTCAGCAAGCCCCCGTCCGCACTGTAAACAGTGTGAACTGGGGGCTGCTTCCCCTTTCTGAGGTGTCGGACGGTTTGCCAGAACCTCTTCGAGGCCGACCGAAAGTCGTGCTCCATAGCCTCACCGAACTCCTCCCACACCCGAGTTTTTGCCTCGACCACCGCCGAAGCCGCGTGCCGCTTGGCCTGCCGGTACCTGTCAGCTGCTTCGGGAGTCCCGCAAGCCATCCATGCTCGATAGGACTCCTTTTTCAGCTTGACGGCAGCCCTAACCCCCGGTGTCCACCATCGGGTTCGGGGCTTGCCACCACGACTGGCACCGACCACCTTGCGGCCGCAACCACAACTGGCTGCCTCAGCAATAGAGGCACGGAATACGGCCCATTCGGACTCAATATCCCGGTCCTCCCTCGAAATGCAGGCGAAGCTCTGCCGGAGATGAGAGTTGAAGACTCGACGAACGGGAGATTCTGCCAGACGTTCCCAGCACACCCTCACTACGCGTTTGGGTCTGCCAGGTCTGTCCGGCATCCTTCCCCGCCATCTAATCCAACTCATCACCAGGTGGTGGTCAGTTGACAGCTCAGCCCCTCTCTTCACCCGCGTGTCCAGAACATACGGACGCAGGTCTGATGATACGACCACAAAGTCGATCATAGACCTGCGACCTAGGGTGTCCTGGTGCCAAGTGCACTTATGGACATCCTTATGTTCGAACATGGTGTTCGTTATGGACAAACTGTAATTCGCACAGAAGTCCAGCAACAACACACCGCACGGGTTCAGGTCAGGGAGGCCGTTCCTCCCAACCACGCCCCTCCAAGTCACACTGTCATTGCCCACATGGGCGTTGAAGTCTCCCAGCAGAACTATGGAGTCACCAGCTGGGGTGCTCTCCAGCACCCCTCTGATAGACTCCAAGAAGGCTGGGTACTCTGAACTGCCGTTCGGCGCATAGGCACAAACCACAGTCAGGACCCTTTCCCCAGCCCTAAGGCGTAGGGAAATAACCCTCTCGTTTACTGGGGATGACTCCAACACAGAGGCACCAAGCCGGGGGGCTAACAATAAGCCCACACCAGCTCGCCGCCTCTCCCCTGCGGCAACTCCAGAGAAGAACAAGGTCCAGCCCCTCTCAAGGAATTTGGTTCCAGAGCCCAAACTGTGGGTTGAGGTGAGTCCGACTATATCTAGTCGGAATCTCTCCGCCTCTTCCACAAGCTCGGGCTCCTTCCCCACCAGAGAAGTGACATTCCATGTCCCAAGAACCAGATTTGGCCGCCAAAGACCAGGTCGCCCGGACACCCGCCCTCGACCACTGCCCAAATCACACAGCACCGGACCCTTATGCTTGCCCCTGCAGGTGGTGGGTCTGCGGGGGGGGAGTTCCCGTGTGGCTTTTTCGGGCTAGGCCCGGCCAGGTCCCACGGGTGAACGTTAACCTGTAAAGCACCAGCATAAACTACATAACACGGTGTTAATGCATTGATTTGACTGTGTTAGTAGATATAAATACTGTATTATTATTATTGGCTGAGCAGCATTCGTCATTGAGTGTTACCGCTTGTTGTTGCCCGTCACTAATCGAGTTGCTTTGCAAATGGTACTGAATAAATTATGTGTTTATTTACAGTTCATGTTGGATTTTATTTAATGCGCTGCAAATTTGCTGTGCGCTGAGAATGCTGGAGCATTGCATGATTGCACAGGCACACAGCTTAGAGGGAACATTGATTGTGGTGATGGGGGGCATAAATGTTGTGCAACTGTAGTGTTGAGCCTGTGAAGCATTTTGTGGTTACTTTATTTGATTTATCAGTACTTTATTCTAGTTACCAGGATTGTTTTTTGACTGGACAAAAGTTTCCTTCCATGGAAATGAATCAGCTTAAACCCATTTTGCATTATAATCAATGAGATTTTATGCCCATTTAGTTAAATTCCTACTGTGCATTGCTCAGTCTTTTTCTGCTAAGGAAATTGTCCTATAGCTTGAATATTTTAACAAAATTCATACAAAGGATCATTTAGGGCTAAAAGGTACAATTGGGAACATTTAGCAAAAGCCACAGCAACACAGCAGTCTGGCATTTTAATGAGGTTAGCCGGTGTTACCATACAGTGCTGCACTTCCTCTCAGTATTAATTAACATGAGATTTGAACACCCCGCCTCCTGCTCAAAGTCACGGATGACAAGGTAGTTGTCCACATGCAGGTGGATACAGGACTATCTGTCAAGCTATTTACAGCTGGCATAATGTGGACAGATGCTACTTTTATTATACATCACTATACACTCATTCAAAAATACACTACTGTAGCTTGAGCGGAATAATGCCTTTGTTGATAAACTCAACTTATATCCTTGACCTTTACAAGTTGGCCATACAAAAATTACAAATAATGATCTCGGAGCCCAATAATTATTCCAATTATGTTATTCATTAGCTTGAGAGGATTACTAACATACCTGTATTTCTATTAATGTATGGCAATTCTTTCTACATACAAATTATTGGACAGCATTATTTTGGGAAACACATTTGTAAGTTGTATAACATACAGACAAAATGCTGTTTCTTGTCAGTACTAAATTCCAGCTGGGTCTTCTGCATCTTTGCATGTGATAATATTGGCTTAATGTATTGCTAGTTATTTGAATCGGGCACTGTCATGGATGCCTCTTTCACACAAGCGTGCACACATTGATGATGATGATCACACTGTAACTAACCAGCTCATTCACAAGCTAATGACACAGCATGATAAGCAATTAGAGAGTTCAGTGTGGGGCTCCAAGACACTTTGACAGTGAATGTCTCTAGAGGATCAAAACAGCCTCCAAAGCTGTGTCGCGGCTGTGAAATCAAGGCCTTTTATATCTCTCATGGCTCTTGTTATCTCCCTAAGTAGGCTCAGGGAGATATACAGTAATTGTGTGGATCCTGCCTACTGGACACACTCAATCTGGAACACAGAAAAGAGTGGGCACGAGTTGGTCCTTTTCACAGCACAACAGGAAGGTTTTGTCACGACTCGTGTCTCGTAGACGTGACAGCTTTGGGTTAATTTCCTTGTATTTTGATTATTTTCATAGCTTCATGTGTTTCTGGGCCAATTCCTAACTTCTTCACTCCATTAATTACGTGCACCTGTTTCCCTGCTATTTATGTTAAGGTGCGTGCGCCAGTCGGGCGTTGAATCATTGTCATTGTTTTCATTGCCATTGTTGCTTGTTCCATGTAACGTGTTGTCCTTTCTTCCTGCCGCTGCTTTGCAGCATCTTGATTAAAGATTCCTCCAACTTACCTGCCGGACGTCCAGCTCTTTGCATCTCCGGGGTCGTTCCACCATGCCGCGACGAGCGCATCGTGTCAGGTTTATTCTTAGTCTGTTGCAACAGATACACAAACATAATCATTGGGCTATTCAGGCATGCACAAATACTTTTACAGAAATCCATCATATCTAAAATAAAATGTTTATGAAGTCCATCTTGGTTTTTTACACATTCAAAATAATCAACAGGAAAATAAAACATATAGTGCCAGCATCATACTGTACCAATTATGTACAATATGTCTCACATTGTGTTTTACAGCATATTCCACAAAAATAAATAAAATGACCTCGGTTTTGCGCGTGAAGGGACTTATTTTCTCTTTAAATGAACCAATCCACTTTACCGATACCAATATACTCTACCAGGCCTGTTAGCCTCAATTAGCTGATAAAGTTTTGACCATTTACAACCGTTTCTTCACATAAAACACCTCTAAAGAGCACATGTATTTCGTGTATCAGTAAACATTCCAGCTGACAAATAATACACGTCGTATGTGTTCATTTTTAGGCACGTTTGACCGACCTGGAACACAGAAAAGAGCACAGCAGGAAGGTTTATTCTTAAGGGCTCATACTTATATCTATACTAAGGGCTTATACTTTCCGCACAAACGAGGCACGTGAAAAAGAGACCATGGTGAGTTTATGCTCCTTGCGGAGTCTGCTCCCAAACTGCAGGGGGCAGTATTCAAAAAACACATGTCTACCGTGGTACTAAACTAAAGCAGTAGAAGTTTGCCGTTGGTTACTAGACTTCCACACGGCTACACTTGCACGTCTACTTTTTGAATAAGAGGAATTGTGTTGTATTTATTTGCTGCTGCGACAGAAAAGGAAGAGAATGTGGTCCACTTGTCCTTTGAATAGGAGGAGACGAGATGCAAAGCACGAGTTGCTTGTGCTGCAATTGCAGCTCAAAATGACTATAATTCCTACCATTACAGGGACACAACCTTATGATGACTTGTATGCTAGGTTGGACAGCAAGGAGGGAGAGAAAGATCTATACAGGTTGGCAAGGCAGAGGGACAGAGATGGGAAGGACGTGCAGCAGGTTAGGGTGATAAAGAATAGGGATGGAAGGGTATTGACAGGTGCCAGTAGTGTCTTGGGAAGATGGAAAAAGTACTTTGAAGAGTTGATGAATGAGGAAAATAAAAGACAACACAGAGTAGAAGAGGTAACTGTTGTGGACCAGGAAGTAGCAAAAATTAGTAAGGAAGAAGTGTGGAGGGCATTGAAGACGATGAAGAATGGACAGGCACTCGGTCCTGATGATATACCTGTGGAAGTATGGAAGTGTCTAGGAGAGGTGGCAATAGAGTTCCTGACCGGGTTGTTTAACAAGATCTTAGATAATGAGAAGATGCCTGAGGAATGGAGGAGAAGTGTGCTGGTGCCCATTTTTAAGAACAAGGGAGATGTGGCGAGTTGTGGCAACTCCAGAGGAATAAAGCTGATGAGCCATACAATGAAGTTATGGGAAAGAGTAGTTGAAGCTAGACTAAGGGCAAACGTGAGCATTTGTGAGCAGCAGTACGGTTTTATGCCAAAAAAGAGTACAACAGATGCAGTATTTGCTTTGAGGATGTTGATTGAGAAGTACAGGGAAGGTCAGAGGGAGCTGCATTGTGTTTTTGTAGATCTGGAGAAAGTTATGACAGGGTGCCCAGAGAGGAACTGTGGTATTGTATGAGGAAGTCTGGAGTGGTAGAGAAGTATGTTAGAGCGGTGCAGGACATGTACGAGGACTGTACGACAGTAGTGAGGTGTGCTGCAGGTTTGATAGAGGAGTTTCGAGTGAAGGTGGGACTCCATCAGGGATCAGCTCTGAGCCCCTTCTTGTTTGCTATGGTGATGGACAGGCTGACCGACGAGGTTAGACAGGAATCTCCATGGACTATGATGTTTGCAGATGACATTGTAATATGTAGTGAGAGCAGGTAAGAGGTGGAGGAGAAACTTGAGGGGTGGAGGTTTGCCCTGGAAAGGAGAGGAATGAAGGTTAGCCGCAGCAAGACGGACTGCATGTGTGTAAATGAGAGGGACTCAAGTGGAAGAGTGAGGTTACAGGGAGAAGAGATAAAGAAAGTGGAGGATTTTAAGTACTTAAGGTAAACAATCCAGAGCAATGGAGAGTGTGGAAAAGAGGTGAAAAAGTGTGTGCAGGCAGGCTGGAATGGGTGGAGAAAAGTGTCGGGTGTGATGTGTGATAGAAGAGTTATAGCTGAAATGAAAGGAAAGGTGTACAAAACTGTGGTGAGACCAGCGATGGTGTTTGGTTTAGAGACAGTGCCGCTAGGGAAAAGACAGGAGGCAGAGCTGGAGGTAGCAGAGAGGAAGATGCTGAGGTTCTCTGTGGGTGTGACCAGGATGGACAGGATCAGGAATGAGCACATCAGAGGGACAGCACATGTTAGAGGTTTTGGACAAAAAGTCAGAGAGGCCAGACTGAGATGGTTCGGACATGTCCAGAGGAGAAATAGTGAATATATTGGTCGAAGGATGCTGAGATTTGAATTGCCAGGCAGGAGGCCTAGAGGAAGACCAAAGAGGAGGTTTATGGATGTAGTGAAAGAGGACATGAAGGTAGTTGGCACAAGAGAAGAGGATACAGAAGACAGAGTTAGATGGAGGCAATTGATTCGCTGTGGCGACCCCTGAAGGGATAAACCGAAAGGAAAAGAAGAAAGAAGACAGGGACACAACACGGGACTGCTTTGATTTGGCGATAAAACACTCTCTTTTTAATGCACATCAAATACTTTAAATATATATATGCAAATACGAATCACTTGTTTCACTGGGTCTTTATGCTTAAAGTACTGTGCCTCAAACAATAGTCTATGCATTTTGTATTTCACATCATCCCTTTTTTCTTCTCCGATTTTTCTCAGCGAGTTGGACACGTCTTGGCTATCCCTGTGGTTTCTGCACGAGTCATATAAATGCCGCTATTTCTGTTCTTCATCTGCGGTGATCTCCTGCTCATCCGCCATTTTTTCGCATAATTAGAAAAATGTGGAGGTGGACGGAGCAGAAATTTTCCGCATGAAAAGGGCCGCACAAGGGGGCGTGGGTGCGAAAATTACGTCATTTGTCAGCACGGACGTCAAAATTACAAAATATCGAGGGGTCTCTGTTAAAGATGTTAACTCTCGTTTTTCACACCATTACACTCTCTTACATAGTCTGTTTCTCAAATGCAGCATTCGGAATTTTGATGAGAGTCTGGATTACCCCACCTCTTACACTGGTCACCTTGTGTTTATCTCACAAGGTGGACTGCCTGAAACTGAACTGACATTGTGCTTGTGTCACTTGTATTCAGCATAGTGCTATTAAAGTGTCATAGGCACAGAACACGTTATGGTCACACATGCCCCCCCCCCCCCGTTACTGAGAGGCTTTCTACATAATGTGCAGGACAGAAATAATCCCATTTAAATAAACCATGAACCGATCCTGTCTAACAGAGGCTAAATAGTCTTTCCAATGATGTGGCACACACATGCATGTCTACCTCTAGAGCTCACTTTATAGTTTATCTGTAAAGTATCTGTAAAGCAGAGGCACCATGATATATTGTCAAAGACCATAATGTAACGATGTCAATTCACCCTGCTCCCATTGCAGAACTATCTAAAGCATGGCGCATGTGAGAATGGATCATTCTATATGTGCGTACTCGTGTGTTACAGAGGCTGATGAGAGTTGCTTGGACGTGTCCTCTGGATGTCACAATCCCCTGAGGGAGAAGGTGTCACAGAGGAGGATATCAGACAGAAGATGGGCAGTTCGGCTCTGTGATTTTTGTCGGGGGGCTTTACCTCCCCACCAGTCTGTAGATTACTGTGCCGCAGATCTGACAGTTTACTTTACTTCCAGTCCATTGTATCCCAATCATGTCTCCCACACATGGGTATGGTTGGTATGCTATGGCAAATGTTTGTGTACCTTATGAATAATAATTATAATAAATGAATGAATTGTGCGGGCCGCACGGTGGCTGACTGGGTAGCACGTTGGCCTCACAGTCAGGAGGTTCAGGGTTCGAATCTCCGTTGGGCATCTCTGTGTGGAGTTTGCATGTTTTCCCCGTGCGTGGGTTTTCTGCGGGTACTCTGATTTCCTCCCACATTCCAAAAACATGCATGTTATGTTAATTGGCGACTCTAAATTGTCCATAGAATTGAATTGAATTCATTGTCCATGAATTTTAGTGTGAATGTTTGTTTGTCTATATGTGCCCTGATTGACTGGCGACCAGTCCAGGGTGTACTCTCTCGCCCAAAGCCAGCTGGGTTAGGCTCCAGCATACCCGCGACCCTAATGAGGATTAGCGGTATAGACAATGAATGAATGAATGAATTGTGCGTGGAAAGGAGAATAAGACAAATACTATCAAAGGTAATTGCTAAATTTTGCTGGTGAAAGGCATTGGCATTTGGTTTGGGCAGTAAAACACGTTGTACATTTCTATGCAGAGCATTAATCAGGCATCTTCTCTGCTTTGACTCTTGCCACATCCAGTACGCTGACGTACGGCTCAACTCTCAATGCAAAGTCTACGTATTTATGTCTATACGCTACCACCCTCACCATTAGTGATGTTTTGACAACTCACCACATCCTGACACCCCAAACACCCTCAAGTATGTCCTGCGTGTGGACTGTTATGGCAAGCGGACTCTGTGCTGCTTGTTTACGAGGGTTCAAAGTCTACAAACTCGTAAACTTTGCAGAGGAACACACCCAAAAGTGTTGCTCAGATTGAAGTTACAGATGTCCGCCATCTCCTGGCGGACATCATGCTTCATGCAGTTAAAGTATTAACTGACAAATTCAGCAATGCTGAACCATTCTCATCGTTTTGCAAAACATACTTGACTTTGTTCAATATAAAAATGTTCTTTGATCATTTCTTTTTGACATAAGATACATGTGATTTCCATGTCAAATTTTAATACATTGGGATTTCCAAAAACTTAAACTCTAATATGTTCTCAATATATCTCCAATAATGCATAGTGAGACTTAATCTTTCCTTTTTAAAAAAAACATAAACTTTGTTCTTATCAAATTCAACAATAACTTAATTATGTCAAACCAATTTTTAAGTTTCACAATTTCACTTTCAATATTTTTGATAATGTTTTTAAATTATCTCCTCAACAAAAAAGTGTGTCATCAAACAAAACAAACTGTAACAATTTAGAAACATCACAAATGTCATTGATAAAAAGTTTCACCTCCAAAATCCAACTTTGTGGGACCCCACATTCAATCTTCATTTAGATACAAATATTGCAAATACAGGTAAGATGACCACTTATGTCATTTATCACAAGTCCACAATTAATGGAATTTTTCAGAACATTTATAACAATATTATCGATTTATGATGTATTAGATGATGTTACTCTACTGGGCTTTGTGATCAACAGGTAAAGCCCTCTACTGTATAATGTATCCAAAAAGTCTGAAGTTTCTTTATGTGCAGATACCTTTAAAAGGTTGATGTTAAAATCACCACCACATATAAGTGATTTATTCAATTTTATTCATTAAATCATCTAAACTATCCTTAAATGTCTTTAAATTTGAGACATTTCGACTAGATAGTTAGACTCCCCTTGACCCACAGTTTGGGCTCTGAAACCAAATTCCTTGAGACAGGCTGGACCTTGAGCTGGTGTGGGCTTATTAATAGCCGCCCGGCTTGGTGGCTCTGTGGAGTAATCCCCGGTGAACGAGAGGGTTATTTCCCTACGTCTTTGGGCTGATGAAAGGATTCTGACTGTTGTTTGTGCGTACGCGCTGAACGACAGTTCAGAATACCCAGATTTCCTGGAGTTTATCAGAATGGTTCTGGAGAGCACCCCAGATGGTGACTTCATAGTTCTACTAGGAGACTTCAACGCCAATGTGGGCAATGACAGTGTGACTTGATGGGTGTGATTGGGAGGAATGACCTCCTTCATCTGAACCCTTGTGGTGGGTTGTTGCTGGACTTCTGTGCGAACCACAGTTTGTCCATGACAAACACCATTTTTGATTATACGTCCATAAGTGCACTTGGCACCAGGACACCCTTGGTCGCAGGTCTGTGATTGACTTTGTATTTGCATGTTCTGAACACGCAGGTGAAGAGAGGGGCTGAGCTGTCAACTGATCCCCACATCAGTTGGATTAGATGGTGGGGAAGGGTGCCAGACAGACCTGCAAGACCCAAATGTGTAGTGAGGGTGTGCTAGGAACGTCTGGCAGAGTCTCCCGTTCATCGAGTCTTCAACTCTCATCTCCGGCAGAGCTTTGCCTGCATCCCGGGGGAGGACTGGGGTATTGAGTTCGAAAGGGCTGTATTCTGTGCCTCCATTGCTGAGGCAGTCAGTCGTAGTTGCGGCAGCAAGGTGTTTGGTGCCAGTCATGGCGGCAAGACCTGAACTCAACACCAGAGGTCAGGGCTGCCGTCAAACTGAAGAAAAAGTCCTCTCAAGCATGGATGGCTTGTGGGACTCCCAAAGTAGCTGGTGGAGGCAAAAACTCGGATGTGGGCCGAAGAGGTTCTGGTATAACCATTCGACACCTTCGAAAGGAGAAGCGCACTCCTGTTCACACTGTTTACTGTGTGGCTTGCTGACCTCGACTGAGGATATAGTCGGTCGGTGGAAGGAATACTTTGAGGCCCTTCTCAATCCCACTGACATACCTTCCGTAGAGGAAGCAGAGTTTGAGGACACGTACACACACAGTTCTGTCACCGCGGCTGAGGTATCTGGAGTAGTCAATACACTCCCCAGTGACAAGGCTCCGGGGATGGAGTTTCGCCCTGATATCTGGGAGTTTTCCCAACTGGTCTACATGTGCTTTGTAGACTTGGAAAAGGCATTTGACCCTGTCCCTCGTGGTGTCTTGTGGGGGGTGCTCCGGGAGTACGGGATTGGTGGTGCGTTACATGCCATTTGGTCCTTGTACAATCGGAGCAGGAACCTGGTGCGCATTGCCAGCAGTAAGCTTCTGGGATGAGACTTAGGCCCCCAAATTCTAGGCCATTGTACCCTCCGGGTTGGGAGTGAGGTCTTTCCCCAAGTAGAGGAGTTCAAGTATCTTGGAGTCTTATTCACGAGTGAGGGACGGTTGAAGCGTGAGGTCGACAGCCGGATCAGCCGGATCCGCCGGATCCGCCGGATCAGTGCAGCGTCTGCAGTAATGCGGTTGCTGTACCGGACCGTCATGGTGAACAGAGAGCAGATGTTCCCATCTTCATCTATTGTCATGAGTTATTGGTCATGACCAAAATAACTACATCACAAATACAAGCGGCAGAAATAACTTTCCTCCGTAGGGTGGCTGGACTCACCTTAAGTGCTAAGGTGAGCTCAGCCATTCGGAAGGAGCTCAGTGTGGAGGCGCTGCTGCTTTACATCAAGAGGAGCCAGTTGAGGTGGCTCTGGCATCTAGTTCGGATGTCTCCCGGACGCCTCCCTGGTGAAGTCTTCAGGGCATGTCCAGTAGGAAGAAGACCCTGGGGAAGACCTAGGACATACTAGAGGGACTATGTCTCACAGCTGGTGCCGCCATGGTGTCTTCCTGGTGGGGTTGGAAGAGGACGCCAAAGACCGGGAAGTCTGGACTTCCCTACTGAAACTACTGCCCCCGCGACCCGGACCCGTATAAGCGGAGGAAAATGGAAAATATCTTGATTTGCTGTTTGAGGATACGGCTGTTCTTTGCTATTTCACCATTTTTCTTTGTCAGGTGCTCATTTACAGTATGTACACAGCAGTGCCTTGAAGTTTCCTGGTTTGCTTCAACACTTTCACCTTGTGCTTCCTATTTAGAAACTTGACAACAATTATAGGACTAGTTTTGTTGTCCTTACGTAGAAGAGTGTAGCAGGCTGACATTTGGTGACTCTCCAGGTGAATATTTACTAGACAGGAATTGAGCTTGTGCGTAGCTCTTTGGATGGTGCACCTCACCTTCTTGGTCACTGGCTTTGTTAGCTACCCTGGCATAGCTTTGATGTTTAGTCTCCAGTGATTATGTCTTCAGCTCGAGAATACTGCTCCAAATCATCAACCCTTTGCTCGAGCAACTCAATCCTCAGGTCCCTTTGCTTGATGTTTAGTTTCATCTCACGAATCTCCTCCATTAGGCCAGTGATTGTTGTTGCTTTACTATCAGGCTAATTTCTTCCAACATGAAGTTGAGAGTTTTTAATTTCTACTATTTTCCTCCAACGTTGCCAAAGATGTGTGATCGACATTGGCTGATCTTGTGAGTTCTCACGGAAGTCGGCCAATGCTGATGGGTGGCCGATTGACCTCTAGCTAGCTATATCGGCTTTCATTACAGAGAAAAAAACGATTCTGATATTGACCGATGTTACATTTTTATGCCAATATCGAGCTGATAATATCAGAGGATTGATATTATTAGCCATCCCTATAATACATTTAATTTTGTGTTAATTTCTTCCCCTTTTGTAGTTATAGCTAAAAACATATTGATTACAATTAATGATTCAACCGTGATAAGTGAATTCCCACATATCACGATTTCTTATTTTAAAATAGAATATTTTTGTAGTTGGAGCATAGAAAACTTATGTCTAAATACCATTTTAAACATTGTCAGAACCCTCTAGACATGAAATAATACCATAAACACATATAGTCACTTTTGCACTCGTATTACCCAATGTATTAAATGTTATCACCAAAATAAACTTTTTAAGACACAAATAAAAACTGTGCGTCTGCCCTGCGATTGACTAGTGACCAGTCCAGGGTGTACCCCGCATTGATTGTCGACCAAATCATCGAAAAAAACATCCTGCAGCCAGCTTAGAGAGAGACTATTATTTGAACCGGATTCATTGACGACCACTGACGCTCTCAACATAGGAAAGCGGCTAGAGGCGGCAAATTCAGCTTGGTGGTGTGCGAGCCCGTGACGTCACCAGAACGTAGGCCAGGAAACGGAGGGATCTTCCGGCGGGATGAACGCAAGTTGGGACGTACAAAGAGTGGACAAGCAGGGGTGGAGGGCAAGTGTTGCACAAATTGCGGCTCGTAAAACCATACCACGGGACATCAAATGTGCCCTGCCCGAGGAAAGCTTTGCCGTAATTGCAATAAAATGAACTTCTTCGCACGAGTGTGTCGCTTTTCCCCTACTGCCGCTGACACGACGGCAGTCCCTGAGGACAGTAATCTTTATGCGCACTGAGTATGGTTTTCATGCACAGAAATTTTAGTACTAATGTGACGCCACAACCAAATCGTTAGTGTCAAAATGGATCTCTACCAGTACTATTGGCACCTTATAATACCTGCACTAAAAACACCCTCATGCCTTTACTTATCAGTGATTTTGACTTTTTACTCAGGGTTCTATGTTTAGTTAGTGTTAGTTCTATGTTTATTTAATGCTTTATGTTTACTTAGAATTCTACGTCGCACTGAGTCGTCAAAGAAAGTTCCTAGTTCGTGAATTGTTCACTTACAATGGCAATAAAGTTTTTCTGATTCTGATTCTTCTACGTAAGAGGTGCGTTATGAAGTTGGTGCTCAGCCAAATTTTACAAACATCAATAAAACTGCTGAGTGATGTTGGATCATACTTGGATAAAATATGTACACTTACTACAGCTTCTGATTGGACATGAATGCAGCTGTTCAACTCCGATGGAAAAAACAGCCACGCGTCACTTACTGATGCTGAAAACAGCAAGATAGGTTGCATTGCAAGTGTGCACAAAGCACTTAATATGCACTTAATATGCGGTTCCAATAACGCCTTGTGCACTGCCACTTCCATATTATTGTATTAGCATTAGTAGAAGCGATGCCATAGTTCACAGTCTGATTGGCTTCTGCCTTTTCTGTTCTTGTGAAACTGCTTTTCTCCAAATGAGAAATCTTGTTGGGGTTTACATCTTGAGATCTTGTAACACTTCTGATAATAAGCATTATATGAATACAGGAAGTGCAGAATTATTAGGGAAATTGTATTTTTGAGGATCTATCAATTCATCCATTTTCTTCCGCTTATCCACGGTCGGGTCGCGGGGGCAGCAACCTAAGCAGGGAAGCCCAGAGGTCCCTCTCCCCGGCCACTTCTTTCAGCTCTTCCCAGCGGATGCCGAGGCGTTCCCAGGCCATCTGAAAGACAGGTGTCACTGTCGGTCACTACCCAAAGCTCATGACCATAGGTGAGGGTAGGGACGTAGATCGACCGGTAAATCGAGAGCTTTTACTTTTGGCTCAGCGCTCTTTTCACCACGGCAGACCGGTGCAGAGTCCACATAACTGCAGACGCCGCACCAATCCGCCTGTCCATCGCGCAATCCATCCTTCCATCACTCGTGAACAAGACCCCGAGGTACTTAAACTCGTCCACTTGCAGAGTCCAACCCTCACTGGAAACCGGTCCGACTTACGGGTCCGGCAAAGCGAACCAAACTCCAACACCGGTCATACAGGGAACGAACCGCCTGGATTAGGTGGTCCGATACCCCATATTCCCGTAGCACTCCCCACAGTATTCCCCGAGGAACACTGTCGAATGCCTTCTCCAAGTCCACAAAACACATGTAGACTGGTTGGGCAAACTCCCATGCACCCTCAAGGACCCTGCCGAGAGTATAGAGCTGGTCCACAGTTCCACGACCAGGACAAAAACCACACTGCTCCTCCTGAATCCGAGATTCAACTATCCAGCGGATCTTCCTCTCCAGAACCCCTAAATAGACCTTACCGGGAAGCCTGAGGAGTGTGATCCCACGATAGTTAGAACACACCCTCCGGTCCCCCTTCTTGAAAAGCGGGACCACCACCCCGGTCTGCCAGTCCAGGGCCACCAACCCTGACGTCCACGCAATGCTGCAGAGTCTTGTCAACCAAGACACGCCCACAGCATCCAGGGCCTTGTGTCCACCAACGGGTTCTGGGATTACCGCCACGACATGCACCGACCACCTCACGGCCACAGCTCCGATCGGCCGCTTCGACAATAGAGTCACGAAACATCGCCCACTCGGATTCAATGACCGCTGCCTCCCTCGGAACATGGTCAAAGCTCTCCCAGAGGTGGGAGTTGAAACTCCTTCTGACAAGGGACTCTGCCGGGCGTTCCCAGCAGACCCTCACAATGCGTTTGGCTCTGCCAGGTGACCCTAACAGGGGCATGACAGCCCCCGACAACCTAGCTCCTAGGATCATTGGGACACGCAAACTCCTTCACCACAATAAGGTCTCATGGAGGAGTATTTTTGAGGATTTTGAGGATTTTTTGGGAGGGGGTTCATTGAGAACATTGTTGTTGTTCAATTTAAAAAAAAAATCTTAGATTAAATCTAAAGATTATTTTAGCTTTGTGTGGGGGCTGTTTTGTATGTGATGGGTTGGTTCAACCTGTTGAAACCCCCCCTCATTGTGGGCACCTCTCTTTGTGCACCTCTCTTTGTTTGACACAGTCTTTGAAGCTCTTCTTTTTCAGGTTCAAAAGGTCTTTGATGTCACCTTTTATCCAGAGCTTGTTGTTAGCAAAGCAGCATACAGTCCTTATTGGCACAACAACATCCACGCAGAAGTTGATGTAATCCGTTGTGCAGGCGACCATTTCTTCTACGTTGTCCATGTGGGGGCCCGGCAATGCATACCAGTCAGTAGTCTCCAAGCAGTGTATCAGAGCCTGCTCAGTCTCAGGGCACCATTTCATGAATGCTCGTGTCGTTAAAGGTATTTTTATCACTTTCGATGTATAATCAGGTTACAGCTAGACCAGGATGTGGTCTGCCTTCCCCATTGGAAGCAAGGGGGCAGCAATGTATGATATTGCTATTGATATTTGCATACATTAAGTCAATCGTCCTGTTGCCCCTGATCTTGCAGTCAACATACTAGTAAAAGGCAGCCAGTGTTTTTCTCAAGTGGGACATGATTGAAGTCACCGGAGATCAAGACGAGAGCCTCAGGGTGCGGAGTTTGGAGTTTGTCTGTTCCGCAGTGGACGACGTCACACGCAGCCTCCTCATCAGCCGGCGGAGGTATGTAAACTATGATAACAATGGTGTGACTAAACTCCCTGGGCATGTAGTAGGGACTTAGACTAGCAGCCAGGAGTTCGATGGTCCTACTGCATATCCAGGATGACACTATCGTTTGTTCACATACCGTGCAAGCCCACCGCCTCTGCACTTTCCCCAGACTTCTTTCCCCTGTTAGCTCTGACTGTGAGAAAAAAGATTAATTATTTATGGTATTCCTGAAAAGCATGAAGACTAGTGCATGTTTACGCATAAATTACGCACTTATATATTCTTTGCCAAGTACAGTTTGTCTAATACAAAACAACAGTACATGTGATACGCATTGTTTGTCACATGTTTTCTTAGTGTTACTGCTACAATAACATTGTCACTGCAGCTTGCTCTTTAGTTTTCAGTCATGTAAATAGAACATTATTGTTTTTGTTTAGGATTTTATAGTCGAAATAGGTGTGTTGTGTTTTGTGCATTGCTTGGTCCCACATGCTACCTGTTTCTGTTTTTCTTTTTTTAGAATGCGCAGAAAAGGGAGACATGTGTTGTTTTGTTTCACATATGGATTGCTGGTGATAGGAAACATTTAAAAAAGTGTGCTGTTTTCCTTCAAAAGACTGAAGAATGGATGACATGCTATTAATATCATAATATCCATCCATCCATACATCCATTTTCTTCCGCTTATCCGAGGTCGGGTCGCGGGGGCAGCAACCTAAGCAGGGAAGCCCAGAGGTCCCTCTCCCCGCCATTTCTTTTAGCTCTTCCCAGCGAATGCAGAGGCGTTCCCAGGCCAACTGAACGACATAGTCTCCAACGTGTCCTGGGTCTTCTCTGAGGCCTCTTACCGGTTGGACGTGCCCTGAACACCTCCCCAGGAAGGCGTTCGGGAAGCATCCTAACCAGATGCCTGAGCCATCTCATCTGACTCCTCTCAATGCGGAGAAGCAGCGGTTCTACTCCGAGTCTCTCCCGGATGACAGTGCTTCTCACCCTATCGCTAAGGGAGAGACCAGCCACCCTGCGGAGAAAACTCATTTCGAACCATTATCGAACCCTTAGCAGCGGCCATCAGACAACATGAAGAAATCAAAGGGATCCGCACCAGAGAAATGGATCACAAAATAAGTCTCTACGCTGATGATGTATTACTTTTTCTCCAGAATACTCAAGCGTCCCTTTCCGGCACGATTCAACTTATAAACAAGTACTCATCAGTGTCTGATTACTCTATCAACTGGTCTAAGACCACAGCTCTACCCATTAACTGTCACTTTAAGGGTATACCTGATGCCATAATACGGACAGGAAATAT